>OZ038450.1:29811827-29847479 GCA_964036195.1 Sphaerolaimus hirsutus | reverse complement strand
ATGGCTATTATTCAAGCAAATGTGGATTTTCTGTGAAGTTAATCAATTTTTGTATTTAGGTAACCTCAATTGAAGGAATAATGTCCTTTTTAATGGCTTCATTCCTCATTGGTCGGAAATATTTAAACCGAATTTCGGTTTTTATCACAATCTCTACTCTATAAGCTTCAAAATATGTTGAAAAACACGAATTCTAAAAAACGACAACAACGATAAAGTTACCTACCGTATTTCCTCGAAATACCACCCCCCCCCCTTGAAATACCCCCCCCCTCGTTTGACCCCCCCCCCCCTCTCGAGACCACTATGAAACAATCACCCCCCCCTCGAAATACCCCCCCCCAAATTGAGTGTAAAGGGAACGTACATGACAATAACTGTAGTTTGTGTTCAGTGTACTGCAGAACACACGTTAAAACAATGTCGGTGTCACGTTAGAACAGTGTACATACCATCTACATACTAATATTAGTCTACAGAACCTTATAAATGGCGGTTTTTGTTGCATTATTCGACATCTGCGTACGTTTCAGACGACAATTTCGTACTTGGTTTTCAAAAATTTTCTTGTGAAATAATAACCCCCCCCTCGAAATCCCCCCCTCGTTTAACCCCCCCCCTCTCGGGACCACTATGAAACAATCACCCCCCGGGGGGTATTTCGAGGAAATACGGTAATTCAGGAATAACATAGCAACAAGTAAATGGCACAATGTACCTAAGTGGGTATTTTACGCTTAGCAAGGTGCCTGTGCAAATCGATTTGCACATCAAATAGGAATTTGCACAACAAATGGTCGAAAGTCATGTGCTATGCCCTGTAAAATGGTTAATGACATGCAAATTGTCAATAGTCATGTAAAATGCCCTGGAAAATGTGATTTTTTTCTGACACTTTGCATCACATTTGGCATTTTACAGGGTCTGTGAATGCACCCTGGAAAGTGTAAGGTCAAGTGTCAAATGTCATGTATGTAAAATGTCAATTTGAAATTTTTATTATTGAACATTTGACACTGCATGACAATTGACACATTTGTATAATATGACATTTGACATGTGACTTCACACCTTACAGGGTGCGAGACTGGCACCAGATAAATGTCTGCATTAGCTACACTAAGATTGAAGTCAAGTAAACATGTCTGTGCAACTACACATTGTTACCTATGATATTAATTTATCAGCATGCAGAAAATCACTCAAAATACAATGGTGGTGAAATAAAGCTAAAATCTGATGAATTCATTTGCACCGACACCCAGGTAAATACCGTATTTCCTCGAATTACCCCCCGGGGGTTTATTTTTTCAGAGTGAAAATTTTGAGAGAAAAACGGGAAAAATGCAACAATAACCACCATTTATAAGTTTTTACAGCCTTATATAAGGATGTAGATGGTATAAACGATGTTCTAACGTAACACAGTAAGTGTTTTGAACGTCTGTTATGCATTTCCCGGACCACAAATTCATAGTGCCCATTTTGAGGGGGGGGGGGGGTATTTCGAGGGGGGGGGGGGTATTTCAAGGAAATACGGTAAAGCAAATCTCACTTTGATCTATCTATCAGTGGACATGGAAAAAGATAGCATAGAACTGCATTTGACCGCTTGCATGTATCCAACTTGCATTTGTTGCACGACGAAACTCATCAGCCGATCCAATGTTTTTGTTAATTGCTCTTTTTCCATGAAGTATTCTGGCATTTCATTCTGTGATGTGGATGTGGATACATTTAGCAATCATTTTTGGATACGAGTACTGATTTTCCCCCAGTAAGACGTGTGAGGAAAAATATTGCCCCGTTGAATAATTCCCCCCTTAAAGCATGTGATCAAGTTGTTTTGTCTAATTTAAACAAAAATGATATGTTATTCTGTGAATAAAGCACATTTTGTGAAACAACTTGATGGAAATATTCTTAAAAATGTTGACAAATTAATATTCCCTTGAATAGCACCCCCCCCCCAAAAAAAAAAGTCTGGTAAAAAAATAATACCCCATTTCACAAAAAGCTCTACTGAAATTTGAAGACAAACCTCAATTGTAATAAGAATCATGTCAGAAGTGAGTTCCTGCACAATGACCTGCTTGAATAGAAGCCAATTAGCGGCGTCAAAGTTGACACCCCTATGGAAATGCGTTTGACCCACGCGACGACACAGGCCACACAGAAGATCCTGGGCAGAAATGTGTATTTCTTAAGTATTATAGCCACTTTTCTATATTTTTACACTTTTTTTGCGACGATTCCGTCTTATTGTTATTAGTGTTATTCACAGACATCTCGTTAAACGCATCAGGGGCCAATTTCAAATATTTTCAAGTGGGTATGAACTATGAAGTTCATGTTAATTTCATGTGTATACGCCAAGTAACAGTGATCAGTGAGGTGAAAATTGACGTGAAAATACCTAAATGCCTAATAAACTGTTTACTGTAATAAGAAAGGTTGTACGGAATTTGGCACTTGACAGTTTTTTGTGACAGGACAAGGACAAAATATCAAATGGACCATGGACAACGTTTTGGAAACGAAATACCGTAAATTTTGAATAAATTACCCGTTTAAGGACTATTACAGAACAGTGAGCATTGCAATTTGAGTTTGAGTTTGCTATCAAGTTTGAGGCTCACTTAACACTTTACAATTTATACTATACACTTTACACTCCACACTATACACTTTACACTCCACACTATACACTTTACACTCCACACTATACACTTTACACTTTACACTCTACACTTAACACTTTACAAACTACAAACTACCAAAGCAACCATCATGCACCTCAACCTGTGGCGCGCAGTGCAGCAAATAGGTCAAATTCTCAAAAAATCCATTTAGCCTTGCGCCCTGAGCGCGGACAATTTGATTCTCGTGCCAGTGCGGTTTTAGGTCCTCGCCAGTGTCCGGGTCAAATTCTTCAAGGCCATAAAATAGGGCCAAACGAGGTTTAGACTGTAGCACTTCGATTATTACGGTGTGCCCTGTGGGAGGGTGTAGGGTGTAGGTTGTAGGGTGTAAAGTGGAAATGATGAAGGGTGTAGGGTGGAAATGATTAATGGTGAATGATGAAAGAATTTTTGGAAGATATTTTTGATCTATGAAATTCTCTCAAAAAAATCAAATTTAATTAAATTAAATCCCACTCAGAGAAAAAATAATAAATAATTTTAGGAAATTTTCCAAACTTTCATGACATCTTTTTAAATTCCAGAACATCTCTCGAATAAAAAGAAATTGTTCCAAAAAGGACAAAAATGCGCCCTCCAACCAATAGGATGATTAGCGGCCGCCCTCCAAACGGCGTATAGGGCGTGGCCCTCCTTTTCGGAAAACAGCTGTCTGGCGGCGCTGTTCGAAGCCGCTTCCTTGTCTGCAGGGAAATTTTATTAACCCGACAGTTTTTGTTGTCGGGCAGCCCGCCGGAATTGAGATCGTATTTTTGTGGAATAGTCAAAATATTCAAGCGATGCCAGAAATGTAGTGCACCAATTATTCTCGCAGCAACAACTGGAAAATATCGCCCAAAATCGATTCGCATAATATGCAAATGGGGCAATTCCACAACAATGTATTGGCTTTAATTAAACGTTGTACCCGGCTATAAATAAAACTTTTTCCAAGTTTTCTCAATGGCAAATGTCATTTAGACACCGCTAAAAACTTCACTCATCACTTTTCTTCTTAGCTGAACACAAGTTTCCTTATCACTGATCACTTTTTGTCACTAAACAAACTGTCAAACCAGTCAGTCACCCAATACCGTATTTCTTGTAATAGAAAAGCGCCGTTCTATTTTTTCATCAACTTTTTTACCTTCTATTCTATTGGAAGTGCCGTTCTATTAGAAGAAATACGGTAATCACAATTCACATTGCCAAATTGAACTGGGTAAACCGCACAAACTCCCCGCAAAATCGGGCAACCCGACACCCACAAAATCGGGCAAATCAAATCCCTCACCTGAAGTGCGCGACGCCCACGAAGACTGTTTCGATATAGATTTGGTCGTCATTATAGACGTTGAAGCCTTAGAACCGGACCGGCTGCCGTGCGTCAGACTGAAGCCGCCCACGTCCAAACTGCTCGCGTTCGAACCTGCGTGGGGAGGGTGGTATGTTAGTGTGAATTTCAGGGGGGTCTAGTGGGGGTTGTTTGTGGTGGGGGGAGGACGGGGGGTTACCCGCCTTCAAAACGTCCGGGCTGTCAATTTATAACGGATAGATTTTTGGCTACTATCCTTTGAAGAACCCTCCCCCCCCTACGCCCTACCCCTAATACAGTCAGCTATTTCCGCCATTTTTGCACAAACTTATGCCCTAATGATCATACTTTTCGCGCGTTTTCACTTTCAAAATCACTTGTTCGTGTGATTTATCGAAATTTTGAAAATTTCTTAAACTCATACATCAGCTTTGTTAAGATCTGAGTTTACCGGAATATATTATTTTTCATCTATAGCGGGCAGAAATATCATTCAGGTAAACTTAGATACTTTCAAAGTTGATTTTTGAGTTGACACAATTTTCAGTTTTCTTGCACTAATTAATGTACCGTATTACCTCGAATTATCCCCCTCTTCCTTGAATTAACCCCCCCCCCTCGAATTAACCCCCCTTCAAAATGGGCTGGGGAAATAATAACCCCCCCCCCCTCGAAATACCCCCCCTTCGGAATGATGTACGTCATGTACATAATAAATACGTCATGTATGCAATGTACATGATGTATATTACTGTTAATTTGCATTGCAGCTACACATAGACTAGTTTGTGTAGCTATCTACGCTTTTATGTCCAAATATATCCTGTTTGGACACATTTATTACCTATTTTGGGTACGCAAATGCCTACTATTTACTACGATCCTTACGAAAATTTCTGACGAATTAATAAAAAAAACCCTCGAATAACCCCCCCTCGAATTAACCCCCCCCCCCTAAAATTTTGCTGGCGAAATAATAAACCCCCATGGGGGTATTTCGAGGTAATACGGTATGTGTGCAGCGACAGTCTCGCACTAGGTAAATTCATTTTTTAACCTGAAGGGCTGGAGCCGTTCCTGCCGCGCGAGCGAAAAGGGCGCCGAATGTCGAACAGATTTTCGTCGCTGCTCTGCCGCTTCCAGCGGCGGCCCGATCTGCGCGAAATTTGCAAACTTTTGAAACTTTCATTTCATTTGCGAAATTTCATTTGCCCGACATTTTGTCGGGCAGCCCGATTCGTCGAGGCTGTATTTTTGGGCCGATCCATTGTTTTTGGAATTTTGATTTTTTTCGAAAATGTTTTTCGGGTTTTTATATAGTTTTCAAATTTCAAATTTTTGGAATAACTACGTAAATATTCAAATTTTGTGGAATACTTATTTTTATTTTTTATTTCTCTTAAATTTTTACGATAAATATTTAAATTTTGCGGTCTGCCAAGGTATTGCCCTAGCAGCAGGGGCAAACAGTGACAGCGATTGCGCCATAAAGTGACAAATGTACACGTAAAGTGACAACCATAAAGTGACAAAACTAAAGTGAACCCACGTGTCACAAACGACAATCCTGGTCTCTTTAATCTGTATCACAGCCTCACATTCGAAACCCATGCACATTTCGTGAATAATTAAATCAATAAATTTATTCCAAGCGACTTTTGCCGCATCTCGCTGGGCATTATCGTCTACAAAAGCAGAATGATTTGCCTTGAGCACCAGGGATCAATCCCACACCATTTCAAGTGCCTTGTAAAGTGACAAGTTTGATAAAAAGTGTCAAATTATGTCCACAGTTGTTAAAACGTATTTACGCTTACTCAAAGATATGTATTTATACAGTATTCATTTTCATAGAAGAGTGCCGTTCTATTTTTTCGTCAACTTTTTTTCGTTTTTTTTGTTCTATTGGAGGTATCGTTCTATTGGAGGCGTCGTTCTATTGGAGGCTGCCGTTCTATTTATTTCATTAATGGAAAAAGTGCCAAAACCTGCAGTTTTATTGGAGTTGCCATTCTACCTATTTTAGGTATGCCATTGTAGTAACTATTGACTACTAAATGGGCGGAGTCGGCTGGCTTGGCGTGGCGGGTGATTCAAATTAGCGAATCATCAGTCGCGCTGGCCAGCGGGACTCCGCCCACTTGGCTAGCGGCCGAGTTGCGTATAAAAGGGACAAAAAACACGTTCTCGGGTTCACTTGTGTAAAAGGTAAAATAAAGTCCGGTCCGTTTTGAAGGTTTGTTTTGGCTTTGAGTAGACTTCCGGCGTTTTGCCGTGCTTCGCGCTTCGCGCTGCTTGCCGCCGTCATGGCTCACTTCCGCTCGAGTTAGTTTCGCATTTGGGTGTCCTCCCGTTGCTAGCGTCTCGCTAGAACGGCGCTTTCCATCTATTGGCATCGTGCCAGCAGTTCGGCGTCTCTTGGCACAAGGCCAAATTCGTGTTTTGCTTCCAGAACTTGGGAAACTGTGGGCTTGCAACAGTTTTTGGAGGTCCTACCAAGATTCAATCTGGGGTCAGGGTTATTGTCGTGTTTTCTAAATACTTTCTGAATTAATTCGCAGAACGTGCCCGCAACGAGTCGTCCAGCGACGACGACAACCACCAGCAACCAGATGACAAGCGACGCCGCGAGCAAGACGATTTTGCCGCTGGCTCGCCGCCGCCACCGCTACGGTTCCGCAGGCTCGCCGCGAACGCTCCTCGGTAATTGGGTGTCCAAGTTTTTTATTTTGACTTTGTCGGTTTTTGTGTTCGATCATGGACCACAGTCGGAAGTCGGGTTTAAGTCCGAAAGGTAGGGACATGGAAAATGACGCCGAGGGGCGTCTCGCTGCATCGGAGGAGCTTTTTAGGCGAGTTAAAGTGGAACAAAAAGTTGACGACAAACTTTTGCGCTGTTTTCGTGAAAGTGGATTGTTCATGAGTTACGAGCAGATTAAGGAGCGAAAATTTGTGGATTCGGATTTAAAACTGACTGAACTGGGAGTAAAGAAACTGGTGACATATTTTAGGCAGTATCATGCGCGCTGGGCCGCGAAATTCCTGTTGATAACGCGTCTTGCTGTTTGTCAGCCCGGCGCGCCAGTAGCATCGCTGCTCACCAGGTGGGCGTGCCAAGCTCGCAGGTTCCGAACAGGGTCGTGTCCGACGAGGTGTCAACTGATGCCGACGTGGACGACAACGACGACCAGCAGTTGGAGTACGACGAGGTTGTCGCCGATAGACAAAGGCCAGTCGCTGGAAAAATTGTGAGTGGGGTTTTGAATGAGTCTCAGCAGGTGGATCCGGTTGCCGATTTAAGGGGTTTGGTTGAACGATTACTGGACAGGTGTGAGCGCCAGGAAAAACACATTGATCGCTTGAATAAGGAGATTGAAAAGAATACTTTCTCGGGGCCAACGGTACAATTTCGCCAGTCACCGGCAGAAGTAAACTTGGGTTTAGGCAAAAACAATAGGGTCCAGTTGGCTTTGAGCCAAGCTTTATCCGGGTCGCCGCCCATCCCGCCTCACAGGGAATGGGGCGTGGATCCTCGGGCTTACAAAAATTTAAGCTCAACTATTGACCAAAAGCCGCATTCGAGATATCCACGGCTCAATCAAAATCGCGAATTATCGACCGCTGAAAAATCGGGTATTTTGACTCATCGGGCGCGGGAATATGCTGCGTATCTGCAGCCTCATGATTCAAATATTAAAAAAACGCAGTATCACGACCTGCCGCGGGGAATGGCGCCCAGCTATTCGAAGGCGCAGATGAGCAATTTGATCGACAGCGTGGAAGTGTTCTCGGCGGAAGGCAGTTTGGCGCAGCTGGATACCTGGGAAGAGCAGGCTCGAACGGCAGAGATTCAAGTGGCCGTAGAACAAAGGCCAGTTTTTTGGCGACTATTGTTTGGCGCGAAGTTGACTGGAAAGGCCAAAGACATTTTACATTCATTGCGGTCAGCCGATCGGTGTGACCCGGTGGTGGTTCTCGATCAACTAACTCAATTTGTGCGCGGACGGCGCGAGAGGGCCCGGGAGAGTTCAGAATTTTTCAATTCATTTCAAAAAGCTGACGAAAGTATTCTACAGTATCACAATCGGCTACGTGAGTGCATGCCGGACACCATTGTGGCGGAAAATTGCGATGTTCGACTAACTTTGGGTAGGAAAATTCTGAACTCTCTCAACAGGCGCGTGCCTTATGATTCGCACGTGATGGAAAAAATTTGGGATGATTTGGATTTTACGGATAAGCCATTGATTCACATAATTGGGATCCTAGACCAGGCGCGTGACGCCGCGCAGCATAAAAACAGGCGGGATAATTTTGCGTCAAATTTGAATCAAATCCGCTGCCCGAACTCTCGTTTTGTTCCAAACGCTCGCCTGTCAACGGGCGGGCCGAGATTTCAAAATCCGACATTGGCAAGTTCGAGTCAAATGACGAGCTCGCAGACGCCGCCCGAGAAAAATGGGGTGCCGCTATGTAAGCACAAATTGCACTACGGTCGCGTGGTCTACCATGGCCCTGATGATTGTTTTTTCAACCCGCAGGGGCGATCGTATCGACCTCAGATGGCCGAACAGATGACACGCAACGCGCCCACGGGGGAGTCAACTGGTCGCATGGGGATGCTACCTAGCCAATTCAACCAGCAGCTGGCGGGCGGCCAACAGCGAAAGGTCGCCCAGTATCGCGCGGCCAACCAGGCCGATCCGCAGCCGGGTGGCCCGGAGGACCCTTTTGGCATCGGTCCAACTCCTGAAGAAGAAGGTCAGACGTTCACAGGTGGGTCGTTTTGGTCTGAATTGCAAGACGTGCAACGGGACGCTGGGGATTCGGGTGACTACGTTGAAAGAAATGAGTTTGAGAGTAACTTGGCAATGTTCCATCTGGCCCCTCGCCTGAGCTATCCCGATATTGTGAAAAGTTCGAATTCCACGGAAAAGTTTTCAGCCGCTGTGCGCCTGGGCCCGTCTAAAAAGACAGCCGGCCCCCCTTTTCAACCCAGTTCGATCAAAATTGAGGGTGATGAAAAGATCCCTGGAAAATTGCCAAGTGTGCTCCCAGTGGCCAATTTAATGATTTTCAGTTTGATCACGCCGGTATTGCTGGACACGGGGTCTAGTTGCACGATTTGCCCCGCTTCAATGCTACAGTCGCTCTGGGAACGGGCAGGGCTTGATCGGAAAACAGAAATGAAAAAATTTCGTATGGCACCGAGTGGAGATAAACTCAACACTGTCGGGGGGGCCATTCACAGTGATGATATCGCTTTTTATTCCATGACGTTGGTGCACAATAATCTGATCAACGGTGAAACTTATCACGTGACCGCGCCGGTGATGATCATAAATGATGAAAAGCCTGGCGCCAAGTTCGGAAATGAGTTTTTACTGGGGACAAATTTAATGGCCCCCCTTCAATGCCATCGATTGGCGCAATTTATTCTGGATTATCACTGGACCAGCACCTGTGCGGAACGTTTCCAAAAAAATAAAAATCCGCGCAGCATATGCACCGGGGCACCGTTTGGAAACGTTGTGAACCAAGCTTCCTTTGCACTCAGATCGAGCGACGCACCGATTTCGATGTTGGCCACCCGCCAATGGCAACTGCCTGCACACTCAGCCCGAATGGTCCAGTTGCAGCGTGCGGATGCTCAGCAGGTACGCGGGGGTCACGTTAATTCGCTGGGGGGTCCCTTTTTGTTGGACAGCGCTCCCACTTTTGAACAGAGCGCCCAGGATGAGTGTTTTGTCAGCGATGTGCATGTAATGGGCACCGTAATCGAGAATTGGGGTTCCCCCAATACCGTGTGTAACGCTATCATTTCTAATCAGTCCGACGTCGACGTTACCGTCGAAAAGGGGCAAAAATTAGCGGAGCTAGGTCCGGCCCCCTCGTTGTGGAAAGTTTCTAATGCGGCGATTCATTTACCGAAACCCCCTGAAAAGGGCGATCCCACGTTCGAAATCGCGCCCGATGCTTCTCGGGCTGGAAAATTTTTGGAATCATTGGCTAAGGAGGAATGGGGCAACGTCGCTCTGGACATTTTGGAAAAATTCAAAATTTTGTTGGCTTGATTTCACGGTGTTTTTTCGCTATCCGACACTGAAATCGGATGCACACCGCTCATAAAACACTCGATCCAACTGGCGCCCGGAGCGGTTCCGGTAAAAATGAAAGCGCGCTACGAGTCGCCATCAAAAAGGGAAATAATTCGAGATACTATTGAGAGATGGGAAAAAATGGGGGTCATTGAAAAATGCGAAAGCCCATGGGGCCTGCCGCTGGTAGTGGCCCGAAGGGAAGATGGCCGGCCCAGAGTGTGTATCGATAGTAGATATTTGAATGAAGTCACGGTGAAGTCAGCATACGCGCTACCGCGTATTGCCAATTTGGTGCAAGAGTTGGGTGGAAAATCTATTTTTAGCTCAATTGACATTCGCGACGCGTATCACCATGTGGAGATCGCGTCGTCAGCTGAAAAGGATATGGTGGCTTTTGTGTGTTCCGAGGGGCTTTTCCGGTGCAATCGACTTTCTTTCGGATTATGCAACGCTTCCGCAACTTTTCAGAGGCTCATGAACCTGGTGGTGTCGCAGCTGAACGATGACCTGAGCTATCCATGGGTACACTGCTACTTGGACGACCTGCTGATCAGCTCTACAGACCACGGGCAGCATCTGCAACACTTAGAGTGGGTTTTGTGTTGCTTGAGGTGGGCTGATTTGAAGATAAATCCGAAAAAAAAACAAATTTTGGAGCACTCGATTAGATTACTTGGGCTTTCAAATTCAACCCGATGGCATCCGACCCAAGTTGTCAAAGGTTCAAGCGATCCTCGAGCAACCGTTGCCGCGCACCAAAACTGAATTGCGCACCTGGCTGGGATAAATTCAATATTTTTCTCATTTCATTGAAAAATGGTTGGATTTGTCCGCGCCGCTATACGAGCATCTCAAAGGCAGGGTGCCGAAGGGAGACCGCACCCCCGTCGTGTTTTCGGAACTCGAATTACAAAATGCCGACAAAATTAAGCGCATTTTGTGCACCAGGCCCCTGTTGTGTTTGCCGCGCTATGATCGACCCTTTTACTTGGAGTCGGATGCCAGCGAGTTATGGCTAGGAATCATGTGCGCTCAGTACCAGGATGATGGCACCTATCGGCCATTAGCGTATGTCAGCAAAAAATTGCCCGTCGGCATGGCAGGGTGGTCGATCCCTCAGTTAGAGGCCCTCGCCGTGTGTTTTGGCATGATGCGCCTCTCAGACATCCTGGACGGCCAGGATATCGTTGTTTGCACTGACTGCCGAGCGCTAGTCGAAACATTAGAAAAAAAGGAAAAATCAAAACTTACGCGCTGGAGCGTCTATATGAAGACGCAGCGGGTGCGCGTGGAATTTAAAAAAGGATCTGAAAACACTTTTGCCGACAGTTTGAGTCAGCTGCCAATCGATACCGACGCGGATAACGATATCCTGGATCGTGCCAAGTTATTGCTAGGGGAATGTAATCACGCGACACAAGTGTCTGAGAATTTTTCAAAAAAATCGCAGGAAATTGACTGGCGCCGGGAGCAAAGCCGGGACACGCAGCTGAGCGACATAGCGGCCACGCTGTCCGCCGAGGAAAATCCACACGCGCGGATGCAAAATGGAGTGCTCATGCACAAAGGTTTGTGGGGGTACCGGGCTTGGCCTCCGGCCAGATTGCGCCCAGATTTGGTTGTGGCGGCCCATCAAGGGAATTTAGGCGCCCACTCTGGTGTCCAGCGCACGTACCAGCTGCTGGGGCAGTTTGTGTCTTGGCCTGGCATGTTAGGCGATGTAAAGAAATTTGTGGACCAATGCCAGGTCTGCCGGAAAATTAAGCACCGACCTGGCACCAAATTCACGCCCCTGCCGTCTCGCATAGAGGTGGTTCCATTTCGAAAAGTTGGAGTAGATTTAATGTCCATGCCAAATTTTGGGAAATATACCGCGATTATGACGATCATTGACTACTGCACCCATTTCGCTACCTTCATCCCCATTACGGCTACAACTTCGGAAAAAATCGCTGAAGTTTTCCTGAGACACGTCGTTTTTCAGTATGGTTGCCCGGAAATGGTAATTTGTGACCGGGGGGCGGAGTTTGTCGGCCCCGCCTTTCGAAAACTGGCAGACATGTTCAATTACAAAATACACTACACCCTCCCCCGCAATCCCAGGGCTAACGGCATGGCGGAGCGCGCGCACCGGACGCTACAGCAGATATTGCGCGCGCAGTTTATCGACCTTGGAAAAATTACTTCCGACGGAAAAATTTTGAAAAGAAATTGGGTAGAAGAAATGGCGCTGGCTTGTTTCTGGTATAATTGCGCAGTAAATCGCGCCACAGGATTGGCACCTTTCCAAGCTCTTCATGGCTATATGCCAGATCTCATTGTCAAAATCGGTGCTAGTTTCAAGCGAATTCACGCCGCGCACAGCGGGGAAATGGTCGATAAACTGCGCGAGCTCGCGCGCGAACAGATCAGCGAACGGGCTCCAGTTGTCAATAACATCGCCATACAAGTGGGAGACGAAGTTTTCGTCAAGCAAAATTTTGCGTCACCACACGTGGCGCAACGCAAAATTGCGCCCGTGTGGTGGGGCCCGTATACGGTTCTCACCGTATTTAATAATGTGGTTCAGATCGAAGACGAAGCCGGCCCGCGCGCAATTCCAATCAATTGTGTTTCGCGTTACAGGCCCGCCAGCCCGCCGCCTGCGCGTTTGGTGAATGCCGAGCCGCAGGCCCACGCGCTCCGGTACGCGCCGATCCCGCGCTGCTGGCACTGCAGCTCGCGCGACCACAAGTGGGCCAACTGCGTCGAACGCAAACACGGCCTGTTTGACGTCTACCTCCTCCGTATGGAGCAGATTGCCAGGGCGCGCGGCCACGACATCAGTCGCTTTGGCGATTGGGTCAGTTTATAGCTGTAGCATGGTCTGGTGAATGTGTTGAAAAGGTACAGAAAATGTTTGAGAAAAAAACACCAAAAAAACAATGTTTTCTAACGAGAGGAGTTGGGTGAAGGCGTTTGCGCAAGGTTTTCTTAACCCTAATTTTGTCTACTCAATTTTGGTGTTGTTATTCTTTGCTTTCCTTTGGTGATTTGACTGTCGTGGTATTTGGTGTTAGTTAATTAGAGCAATTAGACGAACCGGTTCTATCTCTAATCTTCCAGAGTACTCACCCCGATGTCATCGAATACAAGCGCCAGATCCGCGCCATTTTTCCACCCTCTGACGACGACGTCATGACCATGGCGGTCACCTTTGGTTGCTCGAACTCCCGGGGCAAAGCGAACGCGATGCACGGCACCGTGCCTTCAAACTGCAGTTTCGGGCGCGTGTGCGGCAGGGGTACCGCAACGTCCGTCACGATGCCGGCCGCCGTCAGCGCAGGCGCAGCCGCGACCGCCGCACCGCCGCCGCGCCCCAGCGCCGCCGCCGCGAGTCCAGCGCCGTGCGCCGCAACCGCCAGCGTCGCGTGGAACGTTTTCATGAGCAAATGCTACAGGTTCGTCTTGATCCCCACGCCGCCCAATAAAAATTGAAAATTCATTTTTAATTCTTTATTGCGCTGCGCAGCCACAACTGCGCCGGCTACGCATCATCTCGCCGCGCGCCGAACGCCCGCCGGTGGCCTCCCGTTCGCCGCAACCGGCCGCACCGGCACCTGTCGAGCGACCCACCAGCCTCGCGATGCCGCTGCGACCCGAGCCCACCGCCAAAATTTCAAAGCGCATCCTCGCGGCGGCTAAAGCCACGGGCACCAGTGGCCTACCTGTCCGCCGCCGCCTGGACTTCCCTTTCGAAGACCTGCCAGACACTCTGGTGAGTGTCTGACGACACAAAGTTTTTATTAATTAACGTTTCTGATAACAGCCGAAGTTTCTGAACAGAAACTCAAAAATTAAAAATCGCGTTGTTTCAGGATTTCGAACACGAGCGCATCGACGCGCCGCAAGCCGCACCCGAACAAAACAGCAACTGCTTTGCGGTGAGTTGCCACGGCCTTACAGCCGACGTTTTTTTTCGGGGGGAGTGGCCAGAGCAACCTGAAATTACCTGGAATTACCTGAAATAACTTGAAGCGAATTGACAAAACTTTTTGAAAGGTTTCAACTCGAAATTTGAAAATGTGACTCGAAATTTGGAATTTGGAATTTTGTGGGCATGTTCATTTGCAGTGTTCACGGAGACACAATATGCACCTCTGCCGCAGGTGTGCACCACGCACATGGTGCCCATCGGCAACCCGGCCGTGGCGCTGGTCATCGAGCCCGAGTGCGTGCAACGGGCGCACGCGGCTGTCCGCTCGGAAAGCCTGGAGGTCCAGCTCGGCACGCCGGTCGGCGACCCGGCGCCGCTGAGCTACAACGATTGGACGCCGGACACGCCGCCCGACAACGCCGCCTCTGCCAGCAACGCTGTGGTGTGGACCCCGCA
Source organism: Sphaerolaimus hirsutus (assembly GCA_964036195.1). Lineage (NCBI taxonomy): Eukaryota > Metazoa > Nematoda > Chromadorea > Monhysterida > Sphaerolaimidae > Sphaerolaimus > Sphaerolaimus hirsutus. Next base: position 29,833,010 of record OZ038450.1, on the reverse strand, counting down.
GGAGGAGCCCCGCGTCGCCTTGGAGCGGGCGCAGGCGGCAGTGTTAGCCGATCATGGACACTACGCGGTGAGTAACGATGTGGGCGGAGTCAGAGATTGGAGCGCGAGGTTGACAGTTTTCCACCGTAGCCCGTCTCGCAGTGTTCGATGGAAGGGTGGGGCGTGAGCGTGGCGGAGTCAAGGGCCGACGACGGCGGGGAGCAGCACGAGGACGAAGTCGAGGGCGCGGAAGCGTATTTGCCGGACGAGTAACTGGGTTTTATTTTTTTTCTCACACGGGTTCACGTTTTAATAAACTGATTGCCATCGATTTTGAAAATTTTTGATATTGTGAAAATTGTAATGTTATTGAAAGATATTAAATGGCCCACCCGGTTCGCATTGGTAGCCTGGCACCGGACCCTCGTGATTTATATTTTGTAACAAGTCCGGCCAGCATGTGTGTACAGTTTTACAGCGGTAGTTTCAATTTTCCTTTGTTGTCGCAGTTTTTTTCTCACTGAAATCTTACTAAGTTTTGCTTGTGTGCACCGTAGCACGTTTGTTTTACCCTTGCCTTTAGGAGTTGTGCGTGGGGGCGGGGCCTTTTGGGGCGCCGCGCACTTTTTCTCCCCAGGTGTACAGGTCATGTGAAAGTGGGTATTTTCCCTGTGTGGCGGGTTCTTTTTTTCTTTTGATTCTGATGTGAAGATATTTTGATTTTGTTTTAATCTCACCGGTATTTTTGTGGTCAACGCGCAGTGCATATGTACAGACATATGTCAGATTTTTGGTAAAGTTTTGGGGAGCGTGCGGATTGTCCCTCAGTGCGCCCTTGGCCGCCGGCCTGGCCCCTTACCCTCGTTCTTTTTTCGGGGGGAGAAAATGTAGTAACTATTGACTACTAAATGGGCGGAGTCGGCTGGCTTGGCGTGGCGGGTGATTCAAATTAGCGAATCATCAGTCGAACTGGCCAGCGGGACTCCGCCCACTTGGCTAGCGGCCGAGTTGCGTATAAAAGGGACAAAAAACACGTTCTCGGGTTCACTTGTGTAAAAGGTAAAATAAAGTCCGGTCCGTTTTGAAGGTTTGTTTTGGCTTTGAGTAGACTTCCGGCGTTTTGCCGTGCTTCGCGCTTCGCGCTGCTTGCCGCCGTCATGGCTCACTTCCGCTCGAGTTAGTTTCGCGTTTGGGTGTCCTCCCGTTGCTAGCGTCTCGCTAGAACGGTGCTTTCCATCTATTGGCATCGTGCCAGCAGTTCGGCGTCTCTTGGCACTAGGCCAAATTCGTGTTTTGCTTCCAGAACTTGGGAAACTGTGGGCTTGCAACACCGTACTATATACCCACGGTATTATACTTGAGTACTGTGTAACATGGTTGTTAATACGTATTTACGTTTACTCTAAAAGTACATATACTCGAGTACTGAGTACATACGTTTACGTATACTTTGGAAAAAGTACCTGTACTCACTTTTACGTATACTTTTTAAAAGTACTCGAGTACAGAAAACGTATTTCAGATGGCTTTGGTTATAGGCTTTTTCAAGCCATATATGGGGAAGAGAGACGAAAAAAGCGAAATATGCACAAAACACACTAGTGAATTTGAAGTGAAAAATTATCAAAAAGGTAGGAAAATTAGTGATTTTGAGTGAAAATTGGGACAAAATTCCGAAAAATACTCACTTTTATGCTTTATAGGGGGAAAAGTATTTTACTCATGTTTACTCATGAGTAAAAGTAAAAAAAATTACTTGACGTTTTCTGTACTTAAGGGGTGAGTAAAAAATAAATACTTTACGTTTACTTATACTTTGAAAAAGTTAGGTAATTTTAACAACACTGCTGTGTAAGTCTATATAGGTGGTCTACATAAAATTAGAAAATTCACATCTCACTTAAAATAAATACTATCTGAAACATTGTCTGAAATTTGTCACTTTACAGGGTACTTTACAGTGTGTGGGATCGCTACCAGCGCGAGCACTAGCTGCTTATAGAATTTCCACAAATCTCGATCGATGTTTATATTCGATTTGAAGTGCAGCTGGCCCACGTGGCGACATTGGTCCACGAATGTCTGAAAAAATGTCCGTTTTCACTGGGGAATTTTGGTGGATCTGTGCAAAATTGGTGTGCCTCAAACTGGCAAGGATAAGAAGTTACGAAAAGCTAGAGTTTTGCGGTTTCCCGCATGTCCATTTTCAGAAAAATTCAAATTTGTCTGGCATGTGTCACTTCACTTGGCGTCCATACCGCCCACTATTTTTTAGATTTTAGACTTTTAGAACTTTGTAACTATTCTAAATATTCTTGGCACTTGACACGAAACACTTGCAAACTGGTGGCAGTGCCGCACCCTGTAAAGATTCAAATTTTATGCGAAATATTAAACAAATTGATCAAATGTGGTCAAATTTGTCAAAGATTCAGTAATAAAATCATTTCTTTTTAATTTCAATTGAAATTTTTTACACTTGCAATTTTCTTTTTAATTTCAAGTGAAATTTTACACAGCAATTTGACACTTTACAGGGTAAGGGACTGCCCTCTGGCGTTGCATCAAGAAACTCCGGTGCCCAGGGCCGGTGTGCCCAATAGAAAAAAAAGGCAAAAATGTCAAAAATGTCAAAATATCCACTACCAATCAAAAACCACACAAACCCACCCAACCCCTTTTAATCACAACCCCAACCCCCAACCCTCCAACCCCAACCCCCAACCCCCCAAACCCACGGCAGTGGAGTCCATGAGCGACTGTATAACCTGATCCATGAACTTGTCGATCTTGATGCCCAAACTGAGCACCTTGGGCAGTTGGCGCAGTTCGTTCGGGGGCAGGTGCATTGGCACTTGGTAAAAGTGCGCTAGTAGGGGCTTTTCCTGTGGGGGGCGGAGCTTGTTGAGGTAGTGTGAATGGAAGTAGGGTGTGGGGGGGGGGTGATAACGTATTTCTTCCAATAAAATGGCGTTTTTTCCATCAACTTTTAACCTGCCCTGCGGTACTATTGGAGGTGCCGCTCTATTGGAGGTCCCGTCTTTTGGATGCTGCCATTCTATTCTTCACCAATTTCACACACATTTTTGAACGCGTTTTTAATGTAACTGGTCATGTTATCAATTCGAAATACTCATATCTAGGTATTTGACCGCTTGAATATGCCCAACATGCATTTTTCCATATTTTCAGTTTTTCAGCAGCCTTCCAACGCAATTTCCACCTGCCGTTCTTTTGGAGGTGCCGCTCTATTGGAAGACACCCAAAACTCAACACACCTGCATCAAACAAACGAGCACATCCGCGCCCAAACTCCGCTGAATCTGCCCCGCCCCGCTATTCCTCTTCTCCCTATTCAACTCCCCTGGGCCCAGTCCCAATTTGCCCCCGCAGCCAGATGGGCCGGCGCCCAATGAGTGGTGCCTGCTTTTGGGCGACTCTGAGACGGCTTGGTCGGGCACTGTGGCTGTGAGCATGCTGCTGCCCATGTGGGAACGCTGAGGGGGGGGGGGGGTTGGGGTTACTCACAGACTCGGTGAAATGTCAAATGTCATGCAAAGTGTCAAGTCATGTAAAATACAATGTGAAATGTAAAATTGAAAAAAAATTACTTGACATTTGACATTTTTCATTGTTATTTACTTTTTTGCCAAGGTTTATCTCAGATAGTATATTTCTCATTGAAATGTCCAGGGTGCGTGAGTAGCCCCTGCTGCACAATTCCTTAGCAAGTGCGCTATCAAAGTAATATCAAGTGACAAATTTCAGACAAAGTTCCAAATCCCCACCCACAAACCTCCCCCAATGGCTTGATCGAAGTATCGGACAATCCACTGTCCAAATTCAGATTTGGCCCAGTGCCAACTTGCAAATCGAGCACAGGAGGCTGGCCCTCATTCAAACCACTATCCGTTGCAACGGCCAGGGTTCTTTTTAGTAGAACTAGCTCGTCTACTGTGAATTGACGCATCGCGCGCCTGGGTGGGGGGGGGGGGGGTGCCGAATTTTTTCCATTCCCGTTTAATTCGATTAAATCAAAATTCAATTTGAGTTTTAATAAAATTTCAAGAGAAATTCGAAATTCGAGAATGTTTTCGAATTTTTTCGGTATTTTTCCTGAAATGCTCATAAAATGCAGAAACACTATGCAAAAAAATCAATTTCACATCGATCTATTCGTAGCGGCGGGATGAAAACTTTTAAATGTCTGCTGTAAAAAAATAAAACCTTGGAATGCCGCAAAACCTAAAAATGTATTCAAAACTCAAGACGAAATTTGATAATTTAGTGGAAATAAAAACTCGAAAACTGTTTGTGCAAAAACATCGAATGTTGAAAAGTTATTTTAGAAAAAAAAACCTTTAAAACTTTTTAACACTTATTTCCCAAGGGTAAGCCGTCGTTACCTAGCAGTCCTTCTCCTCCTCATGCGTTCCCTGCCATTCACAGTGGACTTCCTAATAGCTCTGGCCAAGGCGGCCAAACTGGTGGCCCTGCGCGCGTTCGGCGAGCTGTCCCTGCCGCCCGACGCGTCCGCCCCTTCCCCGCCCGCCCCCAGATCGTGTTGATGTGTTTGAGGGGTTCCCGTGGGGGGTACCGGGCACGTGATTGAGCGGTTGGGGACTATGGGTGCGCTGAAGGGGGTAAGGGGGTTTATTTTGGGGTGGGATGTGTGGGTCTAGTGTGGGAGAAGTGGGTGGGGTTACCCCAATTTATTGCAGCAGCAGCTGCAGGGTACTGCAGCTATTTATCTGTCTGTCTAAACTACGGGGTCCGATTTCTACAGGACTTCTATACAGTTAGGTAGTATCGAAAAAATCCCTGGGAAATATCTTTTTAATTTTTTTTAAAAATATCAGTAAATAGGTAGTAGGTACATCAAATATAATATTTTTATCATTTTATTTTTCCAGAATTCCCAGAGTAGTTAAATATTGCATTTTCTTCTTGAGAAACTTCTGAAATTCTTTAAAATATCATAAAAGCTCCCAATATATAAAAAAATTATTTATAAATATCTTCTATTGGTTTTTCAAGAGTTTTTAATTATTTTTTTATGGGAGGTTTTCTAAGATATTAGGTATATTTAGTATACATAATATATTTTCTCAAAATCCCCTCACTATATTTTCAATGCCATATTGTCTTATTGTCCACACAACCCTACAATATAACCAACTTGTTCAGAATGCCCTTTGCCCTGCGAACCAAGCTGCCACTACCCCCGCCTTGATGACTGCAATCATTCAATGTACCTGGTGCAAGTTCCAAACATTGTGTGGTGATAAGAAAGTGATAAGTGATAAGAAATGTAGGGGGTGATAGGTTATGTTAAGTGATTTGTTAAGGTGTAAGTGATGAAAAAGTAAATGGGATCCTTTTTAACTTACTTGTCTGATCTCTCTCAGCTTAAACAACAGTCAAGGGGCCAGTTCCGCAAGTGGAAAAGTTAAGAGTTAAAAGTTAAGAGTTGAGTAAAATGACAAATGACAAGTTATGAGTAAAGTTAAGAGTTAAGAATTGAGTAAAATGACAAATGATTTTACTCAACTCTTAACTTTTAACTTTACTCTGAACTTATCATATATCATTTTACTCAACTCTTAACTCTTTACTCAACTTTTCCACTTGCGGAACCGGCACCAGGATAGGGTTGGCAACTTGACCCGAACCGAATCCGATAGCCGCATATTTTTGGAACCGAAACCCGATAGCCGAACCTGACTCTAGTATTTACTACCCAAACACAATACCCAAACCCGATATCCGCAAATTTTTTGGAACAGATACCCGATGCAAAATGAAATTTTGAGAAGTCAAGGATTTTTGCAGAAAATATCAAGAAGTTTGCATTTGCAGTAATATTTTCTCGGCTAAATCATTTTTTACTATCACTTGTACAGACATACAGAGACACTAATTACCATCACATCACAGTAAACCTTACAAAGACATTTTCCCATCACTGTCTTATCACTGACCACCACACTTATCAGTTGACAATATTTGGAATTGGCTCCTGCAGTGACGCTGCTACTAGCATCGGCTGACGCGCGCCTCCGCACCGGTCGGCTGCCGGCGCATTGGCCCATTATTACCGCTAGTAGCGCCCTGTTCATTTTTCGGGGGTGGGCGGGGCTTATTTTTTTTTGTTTTTTTTGGGTGGGTGGTTGGTGGAAATGCGATCTTGAGAGTTTTTTTCTATTTTTCTCGTAGGTAAGTTTATGTTTCAAATGTGTGTAGGTGGAGGGTTTTGGGTGGCGGACTTTTGATCCGATGTTTGCAACTTGCCAGTATTCAGTTGTATGCTCGACCGTTTAGTGGGTGCACTTTATTTAGCCCGAGTAGTTTTTGTCGGGCAACCCGATTCGTGTTAAGGGGTATTATTTCGAGTTCCACAGTCTTCGAGTTCCACATAGTGTATTTCCTCGAAATACCCCCTGGGGGTTTATTTTTTCGGAGTGGAAATTTTGAGGGGGGTATTTCGAGGGGGGCTTAACGAGGGGGGTTTACTATATCGCCAGAAATTTTTGTAACTTAAAGAATGGGCTTTACATACCCCAAACTGGTAATAAATGTCACGAAACAGGACGTATTAGAACAGACAAACGTCGATACCGTATTTCTTCTAATAGAAGGGCGGGTCTCCAATAGAAGGGCGTCTCCAATAGAAGGTACACTTTTTAGACTAAATTTGGGCCACGAAATAAATAGAAGGGCGGTCTCCAATAGAAGGTACACAAAGTGCTGTAATTGTGCCAAATGCACAAAAAAAAATTAAAAAAATCAGCGAACCCTGTGATTTAGTGGGTTTGGTCCATTGATTTTGTGCTATTGTAACATCAAATGTCGAATGAAGTCTATGTATCGTTTTTTTATGAACTATCTGTGACATAACATGCTGAAAAACCTGAGCAAAACCTGAACAATATTGGCTGAAAAGTTGACGAAAAAAATAGAAGGGCAGTCTCCAATAGAAGGGCGTCCCCAATAGAAGGGCGGGTAAAAAAGTTGACGAAAAGAATAGAAGGGCGTCCGTCTATTAGCAGAAATACCGTAGCTATACAAACTACGATATATATAGCTGCGATGACATTTTGCCTCAGCTCGGAAACACCTGGGGGTATTTCGAGGAGGGGGTTCATTCAAGTGGGTATTTCGAGAAAATACGGTAGATATTATTCGGTATCGGTATATCGTTTATACTGAAAAAATATCGGTATATTTGACGATATTTTATATTTTCGATACAATGCATCCACCAAATCGGGAAACTAACCGAATCGGGATAAACGCATCGGGATAAATAAAATCATGCCCCTAATTGGTGTTATTTGTCTACTATGCGGTACATGAGTAACGCCTATCATATTTCCACCAAACATCCATTAATTATTTATAACAGCGCCATTATTTATCACATTTCTTTCAGTAAATATCATTTGTTTATAATATTGTGCCTACACACACTAGTTTTCACTGTGACTTCGTGTGAAAACTGAATTTTTTTCAAATGCAAATTAATGAACACGGTTGAATGATTTTATTTGATTTAAATTGGAATTTAAATTAATGAAAGTTAACATTTGAAAATTTAAAAACTAAAACACACATAGCGTACAAAAAGAGTAGGCTGGATTAGGGATGGCAAGCGCTTTTTTTTAAAAAAAAGCGCAAGGGTCCCAGCGCTTTTTTTTTAAAAAAAGCGCTGGCAAAAATTTTTGTACTCATGCACTAGGTATTTTGCATTTTTTGCGCGCAAGCGCATAATTTCACATGCAAATTGCCATTGGTGGTTGTTTTCATTGGTTTTGTAGCATTTAAGTCTCATTGCTTCTAGTAATAATAAGTTGAGGAGATATGTCAGTGTAATAAATAATATCCAGCCAATGTGCTTCCACTTTTCTACAGTGTGAAACATCACTGTCATGTTTTAGCCATCTTTTATAGCCAAATTTAAGCACTATTCCATGCCTAACTTCACTTGCAGTATTCAGCAGATATTCATGTAGGCGTAGGCTCGCTTGGCATATGACCCGCTTGGCATGTAGACCCGTTGCGGGGGGGGGGCTGCTCAGCTATCTATCTATCTTGAGGCCAGAGTTGTTAAAGTACTGAACTTTTTTAAAGTAAACATAAATTGGTGGTTTTTTCAATTTTTACTCCGAAATACATCGAATATCTGTTTTTCTCTCCTATTAAATATTTCTTAGGAAAATGTTTGTCACTTTCTGTCAGGCTAAATGACAGTTTCTGTCCCCTTAAAATACGTTTTCTGTACTCGCGTACTTTCAAAAAGTACTCCAGTATGCAATGGTATTTTTTGGGGAGGAAACATAAATGTATTTACGCAGTACATGATTATACGTATTTATCGAGTAAACGTAAATACCTTTTTACAACTATGCCCGAGGTTGGAATCCTGTGAGCCTCGCCCCCAAATCTCAAATCCCAGCGAGCCCCCAGAATAATTTTCAGCTATCTATCCAAACGGAGGAGAGATTTGTTATCTATGATGCTACCGCGAGGGTCGAAACCTTGGAAAACCGTGATCTGCTGTCTACATGCCGAACGGGTTACATGCCAAGCGGCACAGACACATTTATGTTCTGGACAGCGGCGGGAAAGTGGCGGTTTTTGGTACTTATACATATTTTTAAGTGTTCTGTCAAAAAGACAAAGTTTCAAACTGCCGGTAAATTGAGTTCAACTTCAAACGCTTTTACCTTTTGCATTATACAAAAAAGAAACGAAAACAGAATTAAACATACCTATAAATATTAATAAAACTGAATGACAGGTTTTAAGATGCTACAATATATGAAAGGCATGCAAAGCCATTATAATTGCAAAATAATAGGCAAAGACATCGCAGTAATGAAACTTATAAAAAAGTAGGAGCACAGCCGAGTTCCTATTTACCGTATTTGCTCGAAATCGTCCCCCCCCCCCAAATGACACTATGAATTAATAAACCGTTAACCCCCCTAGAAAGACACCAAAATTGAGTGTTAAGAGAACGTAAATAACAAAATCTGCGGTGCGGTTTGTGATCCCGGCAATGCAGAAGAGACGTTAAAAACAATCACTGTGTTAAAAGTTAGAACAGGTGCCGGTTCCGCAAGTGGACAAGTTAAGAGTTAAAAGTTAAGAGTTGAGTAAAATGACAAATGGCGAGTTAAGAGTAAAGTTAAAGTTTAAGAGAAAAGTTAAAGTTTAAGAGAAAAGTTAAAATCTAAGAGTTGAGTTAAAGGTTGAGTTAAATGTTAAGAGTTGAGTTAAAGGTTAAAAGTTGAGTTAAGAGTTGAGTTAAGAGTTGAGAGTTAAGAGACAAGTGGAAAATGATGGTAAAAAATATAAAAATATAAAAATGTGAAATTGGTATTGATACGGCTGTTCGCTGGCATGGTGCCAATGTTGTATGCACGTCATTTGAAAATAATGCATCCAAAAAATTATCGCTAAAAAAAGAAAAAATCGCGGAACATTGTTTCAAATCTAATGCTCTCAAGATCCAAATTCATTTTTTACATTTTTTTATAATTTTTTATTACATTTATCCCCCATTTGTCTTTTAAATCAACTTTTAACTCACCTTTTAACCTTTAACTCAACTCTTAACTCAACTTTTAACCTTTAACTCAACTCTTTAAATTTAACTCAACCTTTAACTCAACTCTTAACATTTAACTCAACTTTTAACTCAACTCTTAAATTTGAACTTTTCTCTCCCCTAAAAATTTTCACTCAAAATTTCCAAAAATAAACTCCTGGGGGTAATTCAAGGAAATACGGTAGTTCAATTTAGCGCTACTGTCTACACAAATGTATCGTATATCCTCAAATTGGCCCCCTTTGCGTAATGTATGATGAAAAGTGAAAAATATGTATTTTTGGCTTCTGCAAAAATTTGCATTGCAGCTTGGGTGTCAACTTTCCGTTTTCCACAGACAAAATTTTTTTTCCATTTTGGCGACAATTTTTTCCGTTTCCATTTTTTGGCTGCAAATTGTTTTCCGTTTTTCCCGTAATTTTCCATTTTCTGTCTCAATTTTCTGTTGTTTTTTTTCATTCTCCAGCTTAATTTTCTGTTTTTCCACCTTTTTCCATCTTTCGGCTCAATTTCCTGTTTTTCTGCCTTTTTCCATTTTCTGACTCAAATTTCTGTTTTCTGTTTCAGCCAAACTGGTAAAACTGTAAATATGCAGTATTTTTAATTAGATTTTTCCACTGTTTACATATAAAATTTCTGCAAATTTCTTTTCATTTCTGGAAAAATTGCAGTTTTTTTCCATTTCCAGCAAAATTGTTGCATTTTTCTGTTTCCAGCAAAATTTTTGCAATTGTTTCCATTTCCGTGCAAATTATGCTTTCTATTTTCCGGCATTTCACGTTTTTCTCCATTTTCTGGCAAGTGGAAATTTTTTTCTGTTTAGTTGCTGTTTTCCATGAAAAACATTTTGTACAGAAAGATATTTCTGACAGGGGTTCAAATATATAGGCTTTTTAAAGGCCTTTACAAGGGGGAAAAGGGAGAGAAAAACTAAAAATATGGGAAAATAACGAAAAATGGGAAAAAAGGACATGTATACTAAAGACAACAGAAACTGGAAATAGAGCAAAAAAGCGTGTCAAATAGTAAATTAAGGTGAAAATGGGCAAAACTGCATGAAAATTAGTAATTTTGAGTGAATCATAAATATGGGTAAAAAGTTTACTTTCACATTTTCTTGGGAAAAAGTATTTTACTTTACTTTTCGTTTTCTGTACTCAGGTGGTGAGTAAAAATAGATTTACATATACTTGGTTACATATTTACATATCCATTGCTCGTCGCATTCATTTTTGACCCTTACACCATCTAAATTAATTCCCAGGCACAGCTCAAAGACAGACAGTATTGCAGTCGTTTTTGCAAATATTCAATATAAATATTAATTTGAATCAGACAGACTGAGTTACACGCATAGCAGATCATGGATTTCAACTTTGAAATGTTCATGTTTCACATTTAGTTACAACTATTTATGTTTTAATTTAACATTGACTGCGATGAGAATGCTCACAAAATCATTATCCCCCTTGAAATACACACAGACATGTATTTAAATATGAGACATCTAAAAACTAAACTCCCTCTCAGAGAAATGTGATAAATAAATTTTTATGATATAAATACCGTATTACCTCGAAATACCCCCAGGGGGTTTATTATTTTGCCAGCAAAATTTGAAGGGGGATAATTCGAGGGGGGGGGGGGTTATTCGAGGGGGGTCTATTATTTCGCCAGATTTTCGGAAATTCCCCATACGCAGACGTAGAGAAATCGAACAATTACGTAGATGTATATGTGTTTATAGGCATATATAACTGTATATACACATAAACCCTTCCCTAACGTCACTTAGCCATCACTTTTAACGTGTGTTCTGCATTGTAGAGATCACAAACTACGGTATCTGTCATGTACGTTCTCTTTACACTCAATTTAAGGGGGGTGGGTATTTCGAGGTGATACGGTATGTCGGGTTCATATGGGATTCATATTTATGGATCGGGATTGAGATTTGACAGGATTCCGATTCCGGTCAATTGAAATAAATATGTTTGTTCAACGCTGAATTGAGTATCAGTTTACAAAATTTCATTTCATTGCGATAAGTATTTTTCGATTGGCACTAGTGGTTTTAAGCAGAGTTGGAAAAACGTATTTACGTTTACCCGAAATACCCGGTTATTCGGGTATTTATATTTACGTTTACGTTTACATTTTCCAAAAATACCATTACGTTTTGTTACGTTTTCCTGACCGAAATACCCGGGTACTTCGGAAAACGTAAAAATTCTGATATTTAGTGGTTTTTAGTGGCTGCGCCCTCAGAAGAAACTGCATATTGCCGTGAATTCTCTACCGATTTTGATGGTTGACCACTTAAAATGGTCAGAATGACGTGGTGATCACTTTAGTCCCGCAATTAGAATGAGTACAAACAACACCTCAGATATTTAATACACTCCAATACATAGCCACTATTGTCCACTGACCGGAGTAAATGCTGTACATAAAAATGCAACTGTATTTTGTCATAAACTGACAATAAATTATGAACAAAATAATGAAAGAAATGTAATATTTATGATAAAAATTCAACACAAATTTAGGTTCCATCTTCAGATAGGTATGACAGATGTCACAGTATATTTGATGAGACATTTTTCAAAAATAGGCTAGGCTAAACAAACAGTTTTAAAAGTTGCAATGCACTGAAACAGTGGCTGTAAAGTGTCCATTTAGCCACGCTGGGCTTTTGAAATTTGGTAAAAGTATCCATTTGGGATGTGGAAACATTTGAGCAAATTATTATCAGACTGAATTACAAAAATATGTAATTTTTGCTCAATTTTGATGTCGATATCATTGTTGTGTTAAATTAGATTATCATTTGTTATAGTTGTCTGACTCAATGTTGTTCATTATGGTGAGCATGTAGTGCTAAAACATAAAGATATTGTATGGAAATCAGTGATTGACCCACATAAAGGTGAAAATAATGGTATTTTCCAAAGCAAAATGGCAAATACTACCCGTATAAAATTTTTACGTTTACGTGTTTTTTTACGTATTCCTCGGTATTTTAAAAATACCTTACGTTTTAGTATTTATACTTTAGATTTGGAAAAGGTATTTACGTTTACGTTTACGTTTTCCAAAAATACCAGTATTTGTACAACTCTGGTTTTAAGTACCAACTTTTTCAAAGTATTTCTGTTTTACCCACTGTGTACAGAAAACGAAAAGGACGATTTTTTTTACTTTTACTCGAGTAAATATACGTAAAAAATTATTTTCCCCAAAAAAAACATAAAAGTGAGTATTTTTTAAAAATTTTGCCTCAATTTTCACTCAAAATGACTAATTTTCATACCTCTTTGCAAATATTAACCTTCTAATGCACTAGTTTGTGCTTTTTGCCTATTTTCAGCTATTTTTGGCTGTCTTCTTATTTTTTAGCTTTAGTCTCCCTTTCTTCTTTCCTTTGACTTGAAAAATACCTATAGTCAACCTATCTGAAATACGTTTTCTGTACTCAAGTACTTTCAAAAAGTATGTATGTAAACGTGTGTATAGGTACTTTTTCAGAGGAAACGTAAAAACGTGTAATAGAGAAAATGTATTTTTCGAGTAAATGTAATTACGTTTTAAGAAGTAAATATGGTTTACAAGGTGCAGAACAAATGGCGCTTAGCGCCAAGAGCGCCATGAAAAGGGAGATGAAGCGTCAAATGTCGCGGCGCGATAAGGATGTTAAAACGGGGCAGGCCTGGTACGCACATCTGCCCGTTACACACATTTGCCCGTTATGCACATTTGCCCGTTTTTTCACTTGACACATTTTCAAGTGATTTTCAGATATGAGTGAAGTGAAAAAAGTTCACTTATGTCATTGCGCAGCGTTTTTCACTTCACTCATATCTGAAAATCACTTGGAAAAGTGTCAAATGAAAAAAAGGGCAAATGTGCGTAACGGGCAGATGTGCGTATCAGTGCACCCCCGTTAAAACTTTGTAATTTGATCATTAATACCGACAATTTGCAATAGGATTCGGAATCAAAAACTCTATCACCGTGGTAAGTACCTACATAAATTTTGTTACATCTACATGTCACGCTGGATTTCAGTTAATTCTATATGAATGTTGATCAATATGACTCATAAACATCATAGAGCTTTGAATGAATATGTTGCGTGTGAATTTTATTAAAGCGGCGTTTACCCGCCAATGTGAAAAGTTTCGTAAGTCAAGTAAAAAGTTTCATATTCGCGAGAAAAGGCAGTTATTTATGTGTATTTAGGTGTACTGAAATACCAAATTTCCAACATCGTAAAATTATTCACAAATGCTTTAAAATTACATACATGAGTGGGATTATTCAAGGGGGTGCTATTCTTATTGTCATAGAAAGTCAAATTCAAACTTTTACGGTACCTGTACATTCCGATAAGACATGAACATGATAAATATTTCAAAGTTTATCTAATTACATCTGTTTGTTTTCGCTCCCGCCCGCTGTGAGGTAGGCGGCGTATGAATAATATTTGCCTCTAAATAAATATGTAACGATGGCAAACTGTCGTTGGCAAAGAAAATTTTAAATCATTTTTCTAAATGTATGAGTTCCTACGCTCGATTTTTTCTCTTCGAAGACGGTCTGGTTTGAAAGTTCCAAATTCTAATATTTTTCCAATTCCAACGGAAAAAATTTTGCACTTGCCGGAAAACGGAAACAGAAAAAAATTTCAGTGGCCGGAAATCGGAAAACAAGGCCAGAAAACCGGAAACGGAAAAATGCTGACATTTTGTCGGATAACGGAAAAAAATTGTTGACATTTGCTGGGAATGGTAAAAATTGCTGAAATTTTGATGTAAAATGGGAAAAAATAACATAGTCGAAAACCTGCATGCATGTTTACCAGTTTGGTTGAAACAGAAAACAGACAGTTGAGCCGGAAAAAGGGAATATGAGGTGGAAAAACAGAAAATTGAGCCGGAAAAAGGAAAAAAAGCTGGAAAAATTTAGCCAAAAAACGGAAAATGAGACAGAAAAACTGCAATGGAAATAATAAAAAAAACTGTGGCCGGAAAACAGGGTTGGGAAATGGAAAAAAATTCAATTGTAAAAAATTTTTATGTTTTGTTATTTAATATTATGTTTTGTATCCAAATCTTATGTGAACATTTAGATACAAAGAAAACATAAGATTTGGATACAAAACATAAGCATGGATACAAAAACATAAGATTTGGATACACAATTTACATTTTGCATGAAATTCATCATGACAATTGACACTTTGCTTTACATTTGGCATTTTGCTTGGCATTTTGCATGACATTTGACACTTTACTTTACATTTGACATGACACTTGACATTTTGCATGACAATTGACACTTATTATACTTTACTATTATTGACACATACTTTACAGTTGTTATGACAATTGACACTTTGCATAACATTCACAAATGCACCCAGCGCACTCCAGCAGTTCATCTACTGAAAATACAATTTATTGTTATCAATATTCGTAACTTTTCACTTGCAACTAGCTAACAATACCTACTGCATGCAACTTTTTTGAAGTAATGGAAAAGTTTGTGACTTAACTGTTTTTCATGTTTATGTCTAATGATAACAATTTTCTGGCCTTGCATGCCAGATTCTAATTTTTTTTGTAAATTTTTTGTAATGATGTCATTTTATTTTATTAATGACTTTTAGGAAAAATAAAATAAAACAAGAATAAAATTAAAATAAAATACATTTTTATACAATTTGTATACAAATAATTCTTACAAAACCAACCCTGCCCCTGAGGGTATTTATTTCGAGGAAATACGGTAGATAAAATTTTTTAACACTAAAAAACATAGGTAAATAATTTAATTGAACGTGTTACTCATAGAAATCCTTAATCTAATCGATAGAATGGATGCCCCTCTCCTATGCTGAACAAAAACTAAACTAATAAAGTCCTTTCAAAACTAAACTAATAAAGAGTAAAATGGTGCCCCCGCACACAATGTGAATGCATGTAATCCTTTCAGAAGACGACCCTGCTCCCTGTCAAGTTTTAATTAAAAGGACAAAATAGCCCATCAAGTGACACATTTTAGATAAAGTTGCAAATAGGAGTTCAATGTTTTACCAGGCATCATAAAATTTTCTTGTCTTTTTTTTACTTGAAACTTGTCATTTGTAAGCATTTTATCCTAATCCTAATTATCATTGAATATTTGCCCAAAGGGAGACATTTGCAAAACTGCATATACCTGATTTTTGGTTGGTGTAAAGGGTCAGTTAGCATAAATGGTTATCACTGGGGGCAGTCCCAAGCCCTGTAAAGTGTAAAGTAAAGTGTCAAATGTAAGATCAAATGCAAAGTAAAGTGTCAATCAAAACAAAAAGGAAAAGATTTTATTACTGAACTTTGCATGACAATTGACAGTTTACTTTGCATTTGACTTTACATTTGACACTTTACTTTACACTTTACAGGGCTTGGGACTGCCACCAGGTGTCAAAATCAAGTGGAAAAATACACAGTGTGCTGTGGAATGCATATCATTAGTCAAATTTTTCCCAAAGTTTTCAGGTGCATCCAAATTCAAAGTTCACTCTGGCAAAATCTTGCAAAATATGCTGAAAACAAAAAAAAATACCAAACCAAATCCCAATGCTTCAAAACTGATTCTTTGATGGGATTGATAATTTATATGAGTAAAAAGTTTCAGTGTGTCTGAAAGTGTGAAATACTGTGAAATTTAATACAACCCACCACTTTATAAGTTGAAACAACCCAAATTTGAATCTTGACATCATGTGCGATTGGTGACAGAAATATCTCAACATGCATGCATTTTTGAACTACTGATTAGTATTAATCTACAGTTATCGGACAGTAGAACATCATATACACAAGTGATATAATCACACCAGGAAAAGGGAGCAAACACCAAGCGTAAAGGAAAATGGCAGCTTCCAAGGAAAAGGGGTGTCAAGCATGAGGCATGACAATTTTTTAATGAGTAGAATTTAAAAAATACCTGGGATGCTATTTTTTTTAATATCAGAAAAAAATGTTTTTTTCTTTTAAAATCATAAAAAATACCACATTATCCTTCATCATCATCATTATTCATTAACAATTCATTAACATCATAAAAAATACCACAGTTTGCTTTTCCCAGAGACATCAAATTTTATTGTCTTGAGGGATTTTCTGAAATTACCGTATATCCATGTATGAGATCTCCCCCTTGAATAACTCCCCCTGTTGACCACGAGAGGAACAATACCCCCCTTGAATAAGTCCCCCTCTTGAATAACTCCCCCTGTTGATCACGTGAGGAAAAATACCCACCTTGAATAAGTCCCCCCTCCTGAATAACTCCCATCTGTGTATTTGAATGATTCTGATGCTAATGGCATCAATTTTATCATCAATACCTTGTTTTTGTTGTTGTTGAACTGTTAAATACCTGGATTACATTAGTTTATGGAATGTATTCATACAATGAATAAAGTGCAACTTCTGAGGGAAAAAAAACTTTTAGGAAACATGAATAACTCCCCCTCCGAAATATCTGACAAAATAACTCCCATGTGGTCTTATTCAAGGATGTATGGTATATTTAATTATATTTTCTCAAGATCACCCATTTTTCAATCCTACAAGGGGCCATGGCGCCAGCGCCATGACACCATTCAACCACTAGTGTACACAGTAAATAACATTAATTAACACAACAGTAGTTGTTATTATACTGATGTAAATGGTGTTAGAATGAGGGACATCGAATGTGCCACTAGAGTTACTTTTAAAACTTTTTTTAAGTTATGGTTGTTTTAAGTTATTTTGAAGTGCTTTTGCAATTAATACTTTACTTAAATGGATTGCTTAATCGGAAAGGGTTGGCTCATCTTTCATAATATCCTGAAAAATTCCAATCATATTATTCAATATTACCCCAAAAGGTGGCATTTGCAAAAATGCATGTAATATAGTGTCCTTCAGCTACATTTGATAACTAATTTGGTTAGTGAAAAATGCACGTGGAGCACAGTGGATTGCATTTCATTAGGGACACTTCATAAGTATTTATTCAGGCGTATCCAAATGTAGAGTTTGCTCCATCAAAATCTAAGCTCAAAACAAAAACAAAAGAAAATAATTTTGCGAGCACAGTACCAATCACTTCACAACTATTACTTTGGGGGATTGATATTTGATATCCATAACACAATGTCAATTATGTGTGAAAGTGTAAGATACTGCAAAACTTGACCGAAGGTGTGGAGATCATCCTGCTAGTAAATATGATACTACATGAACATATCGCACATTTTTACGTGCTATTTTTGTTTCATGCTAAAGTGCTGTTTTCAAAAGGCATCTGATACACACATTATTATTTTTCTTACATTTGAAAAACGATCATTCCAAACTGTAACTGGGCCCTGTTACAACTTCAAAGGCACTTATTAGCAATGCACATTGAAAACCACCGAAACGATATCAATGCCATATAAATAAGAATGAGAGAACTCTGCAATCACTCGACAAATTAATAAGATGTAATGAAAGTGTGGTGCTAATTTGTGATGCCAGCTATATCACCATGGATATGTGAAGTGCAAAGGTATCTAATTGGATTGGGTATACCTGACATTTTTGAATAAGCCCCCATGGGTGGTAATTTTTTCAACATGACAATTTTAATGACAGTGGTAAGTGTATTAATTGGGAAATATTCGAGTGACTTTTTCTCACAATTTTCATGTAGTTATTTGCAAGTGTCAGAAGTACATTTGCCATTTTCCAGGGAATTTTACATGACTTTTTACACTTGGCATGACATTT
This sequence comes from Sphaerolaimus hirsutus, assembly GCA_964036195.1. Classification (NCBI taxonomy): domain Eukaryota; kingdom Metazoa; phylum Nematoda; class Chromadorea; order Monhysterida; family Sphaerolaimidae; genus Sphaerolaimus; species Sphaerolaimus hirsutus. Next base: position 29,814,605 of record OZ038450.1, on the reverse strand, counting down.
TACATTTTACATGACATTTACACATTGCACGACATTTGACATTTGACAGGGCATTTTTCATGACTTAATACACATTGTATGACATTTTACATTTTACAGGGCATTTTACATGACTTTTGACACTTTGCATGACATTTGACATTTTACAGGGTCTGGGACTGTTCCCCGAGTGCAGCTTTTTTGCAGTTGCAGTTTTTTTGCCTGGGTTGAAAATTTTGTCCTGTCACTATAAACAGGGGGCTCACTCAAGGTGGGTTATTGTAGAATGTACTGTTTAGGTATAAAGACATTCCTATGCGTGACGTGACTAGTGATGTAAAGGCACCGGGGCACCGGTGCCCCGGTGCTGGGCACCGAAGGGCACCAGCACCGGTGCTAGTGCGGTGCCATTGAACTCTTCAGGGGTGCCATGCCGGTGCCGGTGCCATTTTTTTCAGAATAGCACCGGTGCCGGTGCGGTGCGGTGCCATTTTTTTGCCGGTGCCAAAGGTGCTAGCACCAGGGCTAAAGTAAAAGGCACCGGGAAAGGCACCGGCCAAAGCTTCATGTGCTGTGCAATTTTGTCCATAGTATGTGCTTATTCATATTGAAAAAAACAGCGATATATTCACCCAACCGTTTTTGCCTATTTTGTAAACCTCCCATCAAATAAATTTACCTACTGTGAAATCCATTATTCCCGATACGTGATCTGATGAGCGAATCTAAAATTTTGTTGAATTTTAAATCATTTTTATATTTTTTATTTATCTTACTTGTTTGTTCAAAATTTGTTGTCAGTTTATGACAGAGATAGTTCCATTCTCTGTACAGCAACGACTCCGATCAGTAGACAATAGTGGCTATGGACATTGCAGTGAATTAAATATTTTATCTTTCATTTGTAATCATTGTAATTGCTTCAAAAAAGTGATTGCCACATCATTCTGATCATTTTAAGTGCTCAACCATCAAAATCGGTTGAAAATTCATGGAAATATGCACTTCCAAAGGTGAGACCACTGAGAACCTGCCCGATATTTACTTCAAAAATTCCAGCCCGGTGCGGTGCCTTTCGGTGCTAGCACCGGCAACCCGCCAGTGCCCTTCGGTGCCGGTGCCATTTTTTCCAAAAGGCACCGGTGCCGGTGCGGTGCGGTGCCATTTTCTGGCCGGTGCCCCAGAGTGCCAGGTGCCCTTTTCATGCGTTGGCAAAGGTGCCGGTGCGGTGCGGTGCCATTTTTCCCGGTGCCTTTAACATCACTAGACGTGACAACTAAGTTTTTCCTGAAATAGCTATTTCAACGGGCACTCAAGCATCCCAAATGAACTCAACAGAAATGTTATTGGAAAATGGATACGTATGCATGATTAGCATTTGTTTTTAAAAACAGTTCAGAAAAACACAACAAATTTTTTTTATATAAGTAAATAAATATGTATACCGTATTTCCTCGAAATACCCCCCTCAAAATGGGCACTATGAATTTGTGGTCCGGGAAATGCATAACAGACGTTCAAAACACTTACTGTGTTACGTTAGAACATCGTTTATACCATCTGCATCCTTATATACCGTATTTCCTCGAAATACCCCCCGGGGGGTGATTGTTTCATAGTGGTCCCGAGAGGGGGGGGGGTTAAACGAGGGGGGGTATTATTTCGCCAGAAATTTTGTCAAATCCTAGTACAAAATCGTCGTTTGTGATGTATACTGGGGTAGAAAAATGCATCAATAACTGACATGTATAGACTCCTGTAGACTAATAGTAGTACGTAGATGGTATAAACACTGTTCTAACGTGATTCCGACATTGTTTTAACGTGTGTTCTGCACTACGCACAACACAAACTGCAGTATTTGTCATGTACGTTCTCTTTACACTCAATCTGGGGGGGGTGATTGTTTCATAGTGGTCTCGAGAGGGGGGGGGGGGTCAAACGAGGGGGGGATTTCGAGGGGGGGGGGGGTATTTCGAGGGGGGGGGTATTTCGAGGAAATACGGTAAGGCTGTAAAAACTTATAAATGGTGGTTATTGTTACATTTTTCACGTTTTTCTCTCAAAATTTTCACTTTGAAAAAATAAACCCCCGGGGGTAATTCGAGCAAATACGGTATTTAGGTTGTAGGGTTGGGAAATTTCTGCTCCCCCACAAGCATACACAATGCTTCTGTTCTGGAATAAGTAACTAGTAAATGAAAATCGTTTTTAGAAAAATCAACGAAGCATTTCATTCAGCAAATATTGCATTACCGCACATTTATATAAATATATTTCACTATTGAATAAAAGCACAAAAATGTAACCATAAAATACCAGTATGTCAAAAATGGCGCTGCGCACACCAGCACACCACATTTATTTGGGGAACTCATAAATACGTTTTGAACACATTTATGAGTTGCCCAAATTGCGGTAATCTAAAAAAACGATAAACTGAAAATAGGTACACAGGTATAGGATAAACAGTAAATAGGAACCTACATAAGATAAATCTTCAAAATGGCGGTAAATGGCGCCATTCGGTAATTTATTTATCACATCTCTAGTAATTAAAATATGGTACAATAATTTTACCAACCCTATTGCTATTTACAACACCACGTACCTACACAAACTAGTTTTCTACCAAAATTTCAAGAAATTTTGAAAACTCATAATCAGCATTGAACGTATTCGAGTTTACCGGAATGAGTCATTTATAATCTCTGTCAACTGTAAATTGTAGTTGACGGACACCTCATTCCGGTAAACTTAAAGCTCACATGAGTTACATGAAATTAAGCCAGCGGGAAT
>OZ038450.1:29797258-29811627 GCA_964036195.1 Sphaerolaimus hirsutus | reverse complement strand
GATTAGCAGTCTTTTTTTCTCTAAATAGCAATTACCAGTTTCCTTTGAATGCAAGCAATTATTTTTCCAGCTTTACATTTATGCCCACTTTAAATATGTTCGTTTCATTTTGCGGTAATAAAGTTTGCGCAGAATGTTTCTTGGATAAAACAGTTTTTGAGTAGTTTTAACAGTTATATATCCCAAAATAGGTATAAAAAAATTCCCCGCTGGCTTAATTTCATTACTCATGAGTGAGCTTTGAGTTTACCGGAATGAGGTGTCCGTCAACTACAATTGACAGTTGACAGAGATTATAAATGACTCATTCCGGTAAACTCGAATACGTTCAATGCTGATTATGAGTTTTCAAAATTTCTTGAAATTTTGGTAGAAAACTAGTTTGTGTAGGGTGTTGTAAATAGCAATAGGGTTGGTCAAATTATTGTACCATATTTTAATTACTAGGAAATGTGATAAATAAATTACCGAACGGCGCCATTTACCGCCATTTTTTAGATTTACCATGTAGCGTTTCCCGTTATTTTGAAGATTTATCTTAGGTACCTATTTACTGTTAACCCTTTATTACCTGTGTACCTATTTTCAGTTTATCGTTTTTTTAAGTTACCGCAATTTGGGCAACTCATAAATGTGTTCAAAACGGATTTATGAGTTCCCCAAATTAATGTGGTGTACTGGTGTGCACAGCGCCATTTTTGACATACTGGTATTTCATGGTTACAATGTGCTTTTTATTTATCAATAGTGAAATATATTTACCCTATATAAATGTGCGGTAATGCAATATTTGCTGAATGAAATGCTTCATTTATTTTAGTAGAAACGACTTTCATTTAGTAGTTACTTATTCCAGAACAGCAGAGCTGTTGAAAGTATCGAACTTTTTCAAAAGTAAACGTTTTTAATGTTCAAAACGTTCAATTTTCGCTCAAAATCACTACTTTTTTGAACTTTTTCACCATAAAATTCACTAGTTGGTGTGTTTTTGCCTATTTTTATGCTATTTTGGATATTTTGTCCATATTTTAAGCTTTTCTCTTCCGTTGGTTCCTTTATGCCTTGAAAAAGCCTGATAAAAAACCTGTTTGAAATACGTTTTCTATACTCGCGTACTTTTAAAAAGTACGCGAGTAAATGAGTACCGGTATTTTTTTTCGGGAGGAAACGTAAACGTATTTACGCAGTACTCGAGTATCCGTATTTGTCGAGTAAACGTAAATACGTTTTAACAACTATACAGAACAGAAGCATTGTGTATGCAGAAATTTCCCAAATCTAAATATGCAAATTTCTAAATCTACTTAAAAACTTTTTTATTTTTCTGATATTTTTTCTGCAAATGCTAATCATGCATACGTATCCATTTTCCAAAAACATTTCTGTTCAGTTCATTTGGGATGCTTGAGTGCCCGTTGAAATAGCTATTTCAGGAAAAACTTAGTTGCCACGTCACGCATAGGAATGTCTTTATACCTAAACAGTACATTCTACAATAACCCACCTTGAGTGAGCCCCCTGTTTATAGTGACAGGACAAAATTTTCAACCCAGGCAAAAAAACTGCAACTGCAAAAAAGCTGCACTCGGGGAACAGTCCCAGACCCTGTAAAATGTCAAATGTCATGCAAAGTGTCAAAAGTCGTGTAAAATGCCCTGTAAAATGTCAAATGTAATACAATGTGTATTAAGTCATGAAAAATGCCCTGTCAAATGTCAAATGTCGTGCAAAGTGTAAATGTCATGTAAAATGTAAAATGTCATGCCAAGTGTAAAAAGTCATGTAAAATTCCCTGGAAAATGGCAAATGTAAATACTTCAGAAACTTGCAAATAACTACATGAAAATTGTGAGAAAAAGTCACTCGAATATTTCCCAATTAATACACAAACCACTGTCATTAAAATTGTCATGTTAAAAAATAACCACCCATGGGGGCTCATTCGAAAATGTCAGGTATACCCAATCCAATTAAATAAATACCTTTGCACTTCACATATCCATGGTGATATAGCTGGGAATACAAATTAGCACCACACTTTCATTACATCTTATTAATTTGTCGAGTGATTGCAGAGTTCTCTCATTCTTATTTATATAGGCATTGATATCGTTTCGGTGGTATTCAATGTGCATTGCTAATAAGTGCCTTTGAAGTTTGAACCAGGGCCCAGTTTCAATTTGGAATGATCGTTTTTCAAATGTAAGAAAAATAATAATGTGTGTATCAGATGCCTTTTGAAAACAGCACTTTAGCATGAAACAAAAATAGCACGTAAAAATGTGCGATATGTTCATGTAGTATCATATTTACTAGCAGGATGATCTCCACACCTTCGGTCAAGTTTTGCAGTATCTTACACTTTCACACATATTTGACATCGTGTTATGGATATCAAATATCAATCCCCCAAAGTAATAGTTGTGAAGTGATTAGTACTGTGCTCGCAAAATGGTTTTCTTTTGTTTTTGTTTAGAGCTTAGATTTTGATGGAGCAAAAATCTACAGTTGGATACGCCTGTATACTTGTCAAGTGTCCCTAATGAAATGCAATCCACTGTGCTCCACGTGCATTTTTCACTAACCAAATTAGTTCTGAAATGTAGCTGAAGGACACTATATTACATTCATTTTTGCAAATGCCACCTTTTGGGGTAATATTAAATATTATGATTGGAATTTTTCAAGATATTATGAAAGATATGAGCCAACCCCCCCCCTTTCCGATCAAGTGATTGTGTAATCCATTTAGTAAAGTATTTATTGCAAAAGCACTCAAAAATAACTTTAAAAAACTATAACTTAAAAAAAGTTTTAACTCTAGTGGCACATTCGATGTCCCTCATTCTAACACCATTTACATCAGTATAATAACAAGTACTGTTGTGTTAATAAATGTTATTTACTGTGTACACTAGTGGTTGAATGGTGTCATGGTGATGGCGCCATAGGTCCTTGTAGCTGTAGGATTGAAAAATGGGTGATCTTGAGAAAATATATTTAAATATACCATATATCCTTGAATAAGACCACATGGGAGTTATTATTGTGTCAGATATTTTGGAGGGGAGTTATTCATGTTTCCTAAAAGTTTTTTCCCTCAGAAGTTGCACTTTATTCATTGTATGAATACAATCCATAAACTAATGTAATCCAGGTATTTAACAGTTCAACAACAACAAAAACAAGGTATTGATGATAAAATTGATGTCATTAGCATCAGAATCCTTCAAATACACAGATGGGAGCTATTCAGGAGGGGGGACTTATTCGAGGGGGGTATTGTTCCTCTCGTGGTCAACAGGGGGAGTTATTCAAGAGGGGGACTTATTCAAGGGGGGTATTGTTCCTCTTGTGGTCAACAGGGGGAGTTATTCAAGGGGGAGATCTCATTCATGGATATACGGTAATTTCAGAAAATCCCTCAAGACAATAAAATTTGATGTCTCTGGGAAAAGCGAACTGTGGTATATTTTATGATGTTAATGAATTGTTAATGAATAATGATGATGACATGGTCAACAGGGGGAGTTATTCAAGGGGGGTATTGTTCCTCTCGTGGTCAACAGGGGGAGTTATTCAAGGGGGAGATCTCATTCATGGATATACGGTAATTTCAGAAAATCCCTCAAGACCAGGGTTGGTTTTATAAAAATTCATTTTAGTAAAATTGTATAAAAATTGTATAAAAATTTTATTTTATTTTTATTTTATTCTTGTTTCATTTTATTTTATTTTATTTTATTCCCAAAAGTCATTAATAAAATAAAATGACACATTTTACAAAAATTTTACAAAAATTTTACAAAAAATCAGAAATATGCATGCAAGGCCAGAAAAATGTTATAAATAATTTGACCTATACATGAAAAACCTGTGACAAATTTTTCCCTTACTTTTCAAAAGTTGCATGCAGTATATATTGTTAGCTAGCTGCAAGTGTAAAGTTACAATTATTGATAAGAATGGTTTGCATTTTCAATAGAAGGACTACTGGAGTGTGCTTGGCACATTTGTAAAATGTCATGCAAAGTATCAATTGTCATGCAAAATGTCAAGTGTCATGTAAAATTTCAAGCAAAGTGGCAATTGTCATGACAAATGTCATGCAAAGTGTGAATTGTGTATCCAAATCTTGTGTTTTTGTATCCATAGTATGTTTTAGATCCAAATCTTGTGTTTTTGTATCCAAATGTTAACATAAAATTTGGAGTCAACAACAACATAATTTGGATACAAAACATAAGATTTCGAAATTAAACATGAGATTTGAGCACAATTTGCTTGACAATTGATACTTTAATTTTTACATGTCATGACGATTTACACTTTACTTTACATTTGTCATGACAATTGACACTTTGCATGTCATTTTACATGACATTTGACACTTTACAATGCTTGGGACTGCCCCCAGATCCATGAATAAACAGGTAGAGACTCAAGCAATGAAACAAAATTTTACAAAAAAATATGAATTTTTATACAATTTTACAAAAATACGAATTTTTATACAATTTTACAAAAATTTTACAAAAATTCGAATTTTTATACAATTTTTATTTTTATTCTTAAATTTTCCATTTTATTTTATTTTATTTTATTCTTGAATATTCCATTTTATTTTTATTTTATTTTTATTTTTTTCTGAGATTTTGCCAACCCTGCTCAAGACAATAAAATTTGATGTCTCTGGGAAAAGCGAACTGTGGTATTTTTTATGATGTTAATGAATTGTTAATGAATAATGATGATGATGAAGGATAATGTGGTATTTTTTATGATATTAAAAGAAAAAACATTTTTTTCCGATATTAAAAAAATAAATTGCATCCCAGGGATCTTTAAAATTCTACTCATTAAAAAATTGTCATTACTCATGCTGACACCTATTTTTCTTGGAAGCTGCCATTTTCCTATATGCTTGGTGTTTGCTCCTTTTTTCTGGTGTGATCATATCACTTATGCATATGATGTTCTACTGTCCGATAACTGTAGATTAATACTAATCAGTAGTTCAAAAATGCATGCATGTTGTGATATTTCTGTCACCAATCGCACATGATGTCAAGATTCAAATTCAATTTTGGGTTGTATCAAATTATAAAGTGGTGGGATGCTCTCTCCAGACCTTCAGTATGGTTTCACAGTATTCTACACTTTCAAACATACTGAGACTTTTTAGTCATATAAGTTATCAATCCCATCAAAGAATCAGTTTTGAAGCATTGGGATTTGGTCTGGTATTTTTTTTGTTTTCAGCATAAAGATTTTGCCAGAGTGAACTTTGAATTTGGATACACCTGAAAACTTTGGAAAAAATGTGACTAATGAAATGCATTCCACAGCACACTGTGTATTTTTTCCACTTGATTTTGACACTTGTGATAACCATTTATGCAAATTGACCCTTCACACCAACCAAAAATCAGGTATTATATATGCATTTTTGCAAATGTCCCCCTTTGGGCAAATATTCAATGAGGGTTGGGATTAGGATAAAATGCTTACAAATGACAAGTCTTCAAGTGAAAAGACAAGAAAATTTTATGATGCCTGGTAAAACATTGAACTCTATTTGAAACTTAATCTAAAATGTGTCACTTGATGGGCTATTTTGTCCTTTTAATTAAAACTTGACAGGAAGCAGGGTCGTCTTCTGAAAGGATTACATGCATTCACATTGTGTGCGGGGGCACCATTTTACTCTTTATTAGTTTAGTTTTGAAAGGACTTTATTAGTTTAGTTTTTGTTCAGCATAGGAGAGGGGCATCCATTCTATCGATTAGATTAAGGATTTCAATGAGTAACACGTTCAATTAAATTATTTACCGATGTTTTTAGTGTTAAATAAAGTTATCTACCGTATTTCCTCGACTTAAATACCCTCAGGGGCAGGGTTGGTTTTGTAAGAATTATTTGTATACAAATTGTAAAAAGTTGTATAAAAATGTATTTTGTTTTAATTTTATTCTTGTTTTATTTTATTTTTCCTAAAAGTCATTAATAAAATAAAATGACACCATTACAAAATTTTTACAAAAAATCAGAATCTGGCATGCAAAGCCAGAAAATTGTTATCATTAGACATAAACATGAAAAACAGTTAAGTCACAAACTTTTCCATTACTTCAAAAAAGTTTCATGCAGTAGGTATTGTTAGCTAGTTGCAAGTGTAAAGTTACGATAATTGATAACAATAAATTGTGTTTTCAGTAGATGAACTGCTGGAGTGTGCTGGGTGCATTTGTGAATGTTTTGCAAAGTGTCAATTGTCATAACAACTGTAAAGTATGTGTCAATAATACTATAGTATAATAAGTGTCAATTGTCATGCAAAATGTCAAGTGTCATGTCAAATGTAAAGTAAAGTGTCAAATGTCATGCAAAATGCCAAGTAAAATGCCAATTGTAAAGCAAAGTGTCAATTGTCATGATGAATGTCATGCAAAATGTAAATTGTGTATCCAAATCTTATGTTTTAGTATCCAAAGCTTATGTTTTGTATCCAAATCTTATGTTATCTTTGTATCTAAATGTTCACATAAGATTTGGATACAAAACATAATATTAAAGAACAAAACAAAATTTGGTTACGATTGAATTTTTTTCCGTTTCCCAACCCCGTTTTCCGGCCACTAATTTTTTCAAAATTTCCATTGCCGTTTTCTGTCTCATTTTCCGTTTTTTGGCTAAATTTTCCATTTTTTCAGCTTTTTTTCCGTTTTCCGGCTCAATTTTTTGTTTATCCACCTCATATTCCCTTTTTCCGGCTCAACTGTCTGTTTTCTGTTTCAACCAAACTGGTTAACATGCATGCAGGTTTTCGACTATGTTAATTTTTCCCATTTTACATCAAAATTTCAGCAATTTTTACCATTTCCAGCAAATGTCAGCAATTTTTTTCCGTTATCCGGCAAAATGGCAGCATTTTTCCGTTTCCGGTTTTCTGGCCTTGTTTCCCGATTTCCGGCCACTGAAATTTTTTTCTGTTTCCGTTTTCCGGCAAGTGCAACATTTTTTTCCGTTGCAATTGGAAAAATGTTAGAATTTGGAACTTTCAAACCAGACCGTCTTCGAAGAGAAAAAATCGAGCGTAGGAACTCATAAATTTAGAAAAATGATTTAAAATCTTCGTTGCCAACGACAGTTTGCCATCGTTACATATTTATTTAGAGGCAAATATTATTCATACGCCGCCTACCTCACAGCGGGCGGGAGCGAAAACAAACAGATGTAATTAGATAAACTTTGAAATATTTATCATGTTCATGTCTTATCGGAATGTACAGGTACCGTAAAAGTTTGAATTTGACTTTCTATGACAATAAGAATGGCACCCCCTTGAATAACCCCACTCATGTGTGTAATTTTAAAGCATTTGTGAATAATTTTACGATATTGGAATGTTGGTATTTCAGTATACTTGAGTAGTGTGTACACATAAATAACTGCCTCTTCTCGCGAATATGAAACTTTTTACTCGACTTATGAAACTTTTCACATTGGCGGGTAAACGCCGCTTTAATAAAATTCACACGCAACATATTCATTCAAAGCTCTATGGTGTTTATGAGTAATATTTATCAACATTCATATAGAATTAACTGAAATCCAGCGTGACATGTAGATGTAACAAAATTTATGTAGGTACTTACCACGGTGATAGAGTTTTTGATTCCGAATCCTATTGCAAATTGTCGGTATTAATGATCAAATTACAAAGTTTTAACGGGGGTGCACTGATACGCACATCTGCCCGTTACGCACATTTGCCCGTTTTTTTCACTTGACACTTTTCCAAGTGATTTTCAGATATGAGTGAAGTGAAAAACGCTGCGCAATAACATTAGTGAACTTTTTTCACTTCACTCATATCTGAAAATCACTTGAAAATGTGTCAAGTGAAAAACAGTGAAAAATGGTTATTTTTCACTGTTTTTTTTTCACTTGACACATTTTCAAGTGATTTTCAGATATGAGTGAAGTGAAAAAAGTTCACTAATGTCATTGTGCAACTTTTTTTCACTTTACTCATATCTGAAAATCACTTGGAAAAGTGTCAAGTGACAAAAACGGGCAATGTGCGTAACGGGCAGATGTGCGTATCAGGCCTGCCCCGTTTTAACATCCTTATCGCGCCGCGACATTTGACGCTTCACCTCCCTTTTCATGGCGCTCTTGGCGCTAAGCGCCATTTGTTCTGCACCTTATAAACCATATTAATCTGCACCTTATTACTTCTAAAAACGTAATTACATTTACTCGAAAAATACATTTTCCCTATTACACGTTTTTACGTTTCCTCTGAAAAAATACCTATACTCACGTTTACATACATACTTTTTGTAAGTACTTGAGTACAGAAAACGTATTTCAGATAGGGGTCTATAGGTATTTTTCAAGTCAAGGAAAGAAGAAAGGGAGATACTAAAGCTAAAAAATGAGAAGACAGCCAAAAATAGCTGAAAATAGGCAAAAAGCACAAACTAGTGCATTAGAAGGTGAATATTTGCAAAGAGGTATGAAAATTAGTCATTTTGAGTGAAAATTGAGGCAAAATTTATAAAAAAATACTCACTTTTATGTTGTTTTTGGGAAAAGAATTTTTTACGTATATTTACTCCAGTAAAAGTGAAAAAAATCGTCCTTTACGTTTTCTGTACCCAGTGGGTGAGTAAAACAGAAATACTTTGAAAAAGTTGGTACTTAAAACTACTAGTGCCAATCGTAAAATACTTATCGCAATGAAATGAAATTTTGTAAACTGATATACTCCGGTTACTTTACACCTTGCACGCGTGGTTCCCGCTGGATGTGTGCCAACGATGGTTAACGCGTGCGAGTTTCATAAAAAGATAATAAAATTGATTGTTGTTATAATGTTATTCATAAACATATTCATATCGATGAATTTTTTAAACCTTTTTACGAAAATCGCATGATTTAATAATCATTGGCACGCTTCCAACACGAGACATAAATCAGTGCGAGGGTAGAGTATCATGTACGCCGAGTATACTCAATACAGCGTTGAACAAACATATTTATTTCAATTGACCGGAATCGGAATCCTGTCAAATCTCAATCCCGATCCATAAATATGAATCCCATATGGACCCGACATATTCATATCATAAAACTTTATCTATCACATTTCTCTGAAAGGGAGTTTAGTTTTTAGATGTCTCATATTTAAATACATGTCTGTGTGTATTTCAAGGGGGATAATAATTTTGTGAGCATTCTCATCGCAGTCAATGTTAAATTTAAACATAAATACTGTATAACCTCGAATTATCCCCCCCCCCTTGAATTACCCCCCCCCCCTCGAAATACCCCCCTAAATTTCGGCTGAGGAAATAATAAACCCCTCCTCGAAATACCCCCCCTAAAATTGAGTGTGACATGAACGTACATGACAAATACAGCAGTTTGTGATTTGTACAATGCAGTTTAGGAGTAATCAATGGATGTTCAATGTTGTGTTGTGTGTTTTACTTGCATTAGACTCTAGAGGTCCGAGCCGAGTAAACTTATTTGATTTTAATGCAGAACACACGTTAAAACTGATGATTAAGTGCCGTTAGGGAAGGGTTTTTGTGTATATACAGTTATATATGCCTATAAACACATATACATCTATGTGATTGTTTGATTTTTCTACGTCTGCGTATGGGGAATTTCCGAAAATTTCTGGCGAAATAATAGATCCCCCCTCGAATTATCCCCCCTCAAATTTTGCTGGCGAAATAATAAACCCCCTGGGGGTATTTCGAGGTAATGCGGTAGTTGTTACTAAATGTGAAACATGAACATTTCAAAGATCCATGATCTGGTATGCATGTAACTCAGTCTGTCTGATTCTAATTACCGTATTTCCTCGAAATACCCCCGGGGGGTTTATTGTTTCAGAGTGAGAATCTTGAGGGGGGGTTAAACGGGGGGGGGGGGGTATTTCGAGGGGGGAGTTTATTATTTCGCCAGAAATTTTTTGAAATCCCAGTACTAAAATGTCGTCTGAAACGTACGCAGACGTCGAAAAATGCAACAAAAATCGCCATTTATAAGACTCTAGACATTTATAAGTGTGAAGACGTACAAACACTGTTCTCACATAACAGAGTCATCGTTTTTAACGTGTGTTCTGCATTGTCGGGATGACAAACCGCAGCCTTTGTCATTTACGTTCTCTATACACTAAATTTGGGGGGGGGGGGGGGTTTATAAGTTCATAGTGTCCATTTTGAGGGGGGGTATTTCGAGGAAATACGGTAATATTAATATTGAATATTTGCAAAAACGACTGCAATACTACCTGTCTTTGAGCTTTGCCTGGGAATTAATTTGGTTGGTGTAAATAGCGACGCCGACAAGCAATGGATATGTAAATATGTAAATATATATGTAAATCTAAAGTAGTTTTACTCACCGAAAACGTAAAGTTAAGTAAAATAGTCCCAAGAAAATGTAAAACTGAGCATTTTGCTCATATGATTCACTCAAAATTACTAATTTTCATACAGTTTTGCCCATTTTCACCTTAATTTTACTATTTGAAACGTATTTTGTCTATACATGTGCTTATTTTCCTTTTTTTGGTTATTTTCCTCTATTTTTAGTTTTTCTCTCCATTTTAGTGGAAAACGGAAACAGAAATTGTTTCCCACTTGTCAGAAAATGGAAACAAAAACATGAAATGCCGAAAAATAGAAAAAGGAAAGCATAATTTGCACGGAGATGGAAACAATTGCAAAAAATTTGCTGGAAACAGAAAAATGCAGCAATTTTGCTGGAAATGGAAAAATGCCATTTTTCCAGAAATGAACACAAATTTGCAGAAATTTTATCTGGAAACAGTGGAAAAATCAAATTAAAATTACTGAATACAGTTTTACCAGTTTGGCAGAAACAGAAAACAGATATTTGAGCCAGAAAATTGAAAAAAGGCAGAAAAACAGGAAAATGAGCCGAAAGATGGAAAAAAGTGGAAAACAGAAAATTAAGCTGGATAATGGTAAAACAGAAAAATTGAGACAGAAAACGGAAAATGAGTCGTAAAAAAACGGAAAAAATTTAGCAGCCAAAAAATGGGAATGGAAAAATTTTGCCAGTGAAAAACGGGAACTGAAAACAGAAAGTTGACACTGCAATGCAAATTTTTGCAGAAGCCAAAAATGCATCGTGATTACTTTTCATCATCAATAGATAACGCAAATGGGGCCAATTTGAGGATATACGATACATTTATGTAGACAGCGCTAAATTGAACTACCGTATTTCCTTGAATTACCCCCAGGAGTTTATTTTTGGAAATTTTGAGTGAAAATTTTTAGGGGAGGGTTAAACGATCGGTTTATTTCGAGGGGGGTTTATTATTTTGCCAGAAATTTTTAACTCGCGGTACTAATTTGTTGTGTGTAACGTACACAGACGTAGAAAAATGCAACAATAACCACTGTCTATAAACTTATTGAGTATGTAGATGGTAAATGTAAACCCTGTCCTTTTAACTTTTACTTTTAACACAGTGATTGTTTTTAACGTCTCTTCTGCATTGCCGGGATCACAAAAGGCACCGCAGATTTTGTTATTTACGTTCTCTTAACACTCAATTTTGGTGTCTTTTTAGGGGGGTTAACGTTTTATTAATTCATAGTGTCATTTGGGGGGGGGAAGATTTCGAGCAAATACGGTAAATAGGAACTCGGCTGTGCTCCTACTTTTTTATAAGTTTCATTACTGCGATGTCTTTGCCTATTATTTTGCAATTATAATGGCTTTGCATGCCTTTCATATATTGTAGCATCTTAAAACCTGTCATTCAGTTTTATTAATATTTATATGTTTACTTCTGTTTTCGTTTATATTTTGTAAAATGCAAAAAGTAAAAACTTATCAAGTAGAACTCAAATTACCGGCAGTGTCTTTTTCTTTAACATTGTCTTTTTGACAGAACACTTAAAAATATGTATAAGTACCAAAAACCGCCACTTTCCCGCCGCTGTCCAGAACATAAATGTGTCTGTGCCGCTTGGCATGTAACCCGTTCGGCATGTAGACAGCAGATCACGGGTTTCCAAGGTTTCGACCCTCGCGGTAGCATCATAGATAACAAATCTCTCCTCCGTTTGGATAGATAGCTGAAAATTATTCTGGGGGCTCGCTGGGATTTGAGATTTGGGGGCAAGGCTCACAGGATTCCAACCTCGGGCATAGTTGTAAAAAGGTATTTACGTTTACTCGATAAATACGTATAATCATGTACTGCGTAAATACATTTATGTTTCCTCCCCAAAAAATACCATTGCATACTGGAGTACTTTTTGAAAGTACGCGAGTACAGAAAACGTATTTTAAGGGGACAGAAACTGTCATTTAGCCTGACAGAAAGTGACAAACATTTTCCTAAGAAATATTTAATAGGAGAGAAAAACAGATATTCGATGTATTTCAGAGTAAAAATTGAAAAAACCACCAATTTACGTTTACTTTAAAAAAGTTCAGTACTTTAACAACTCTGGCCTCAAGATAGATAGATAGCTGAGCAGCCCCCCCCCCCCGCAACGGGTCTACATGCCAAGCGGGTCATATGCCAAGCGAGCCTACGCCTACATGAATTTCTACAAGTTTTTTAGCGCAAAAGTTTTTCCCTGTTACGGTGCCATGTTGTCTGCTGTGCGCTGCATTCGCGTTTATCGCAATTTTTATTGCTTTAATGGCCCTACACACACTAGTTTTCACCGTGACTTGTGTGAAAACTGAAATGGCGACATGGCGACATCCAGCCTAGGGACGGAAAAAAGCGCTTTTTTTAACGGCCCTGCTTTTCTTAAAAAAAGCGCTTTTTTTAAAAAAACGCGCTTTTTTCGCTTTTTTTCAAAAATTGTCAAGACGTGACCTAAAAAGCTCCCAAATATAGTCCTGAGTCAATATATACAGGTATATCAGACAAGTGGCAGTACTTGTGATGATATATAACCATATAATAGCTATGTAATCATCTGATGGCATTGTAAGTGCTGATTTCTGCTAAAAAAATCCAATTTTATGTCGACTAATTATGTATATCGCCGTTTTTGAATGTTTCTTGACTGCAAGTGAAGTTAGGCATGGAATAGTGCTTAAATTTGGCTATAAAAGATGGCTAAAACATGACAGTGATGTTTCACACTGTAGAAAAGTGGAAGCACATTGGCTGGATATTCTTTATTACACTGACATATCTCCTCAACTTATTATTACTAGAAGCAATGCGACTTAAATGCTACAAAACCAATGAAAACAACCACCAATGGCAATTTGCATGTGAAATTATGCGCTTGCGCGCAAAAAAATGCAAAATACCTAGTGCATGAGTACAAAAATTTTTGCCAGCGCTTTTTTTTTAAAAAAAGCGCTGGGACCCTTGCGCTTTTTTTTAAAAAAAGCGCTTGCCATCCCTAATCCAGCCTACTCTTTTTGTACGCTATGTGTGTTTTAGTTTTTAAATTTTCAAATGTTAACTTTCATTAATTTAAATTCCAATTTAAATCAAATAAAATCATTCAACCGTGTTCATTAATTTGCATTTGAAAAAAATTCAGTTTTCACACGAAGTCACGGTGAAAACTAGTGTGTGTAGGCACAATATTATAAACAAATGATATTTACTGAAAGAAATGTGATAAATAATGGCGCTGTTATAAATAATTAATGGATGTTTGGTGGAAATATGATAGCCGTTACTCATGTACCGCATAGTAGACAAATAACACCAATTAGGGGCATGATTTTATTTATCCCGATGCGTTTTTCCCGATTCGGTTAGTTTCCCGATTTGGTCGATGCATTGTATCGAAAATATAAAATATCGACAAATATACCGATATTTTTTCAGTATAAACGATATACCGATACCGAATAATATCTACCGTATTTCCTCGAAATACCCACTTGAATTAACCCCCTCCTCGAAATACCACCAGGTGTTTCCGAGCTGAGGAAAAAATACCCCTCCCCCTCGCAATACCCCCTGTCTTGAATGATGTACTTGATGTATACAATGTATTTTACATGATGTATTTTGGGGCAAAATGTCATCGCAGCTATATATATAGTAGTTTGTATAGCTACGGTATTTCTGCTAATAGAAAGGCGCCCTTCTATTCTTTTCGTCAACTTTTTTACCCGCCCTTCTATTGGAGACGCCCTTCTATTGGAGACTGCCCTTCTATTTTTTTCGTCAACTTTTCAGCCAATATTGTTCAGGTTTTGCTCAGGTTTTTCAGCATGTTATGTCACAGATAGTTCATAAAATAACGATACATAGACTTCATTCGACATTTGATCTTACAATAGCACAAAATCAATGGACCAAACCCACTAA
>OZ038450.1:29780861-29797058 GCA_964036195.1 Sphaerolaimus hirsutus | reverse complement strand
AATATTTTAGTACTGAACTTTTTACATCTTACATGATATTTGTCAAAATTGTAAAGCATTTTACATTAGACAATTCCTTCCATCATTCCTTCATTCATCATCACATTGATTCATATTGTGCCCACACTGGTTTCAATTATTTTTTGCTGATTTTAAAATCCGGGGTGTGTGTAGGGTTCAAACGATATGACTTTTCGATATCGATATTCGATATTCGATATTTTTTTCTGAAACTCGATATTCGATATCGATACGATATGGAACCTCGATATCGATATTCGATATTCGATATTGAAAAATGGTCGATATTCGATATTCGATATTTCGATATTTTCGATATTCAATATTGTGATTTGCTTTTGGTATAGCAAGGCATATTTCAAGTGGCATATTGTATTTTCATGTGGTTGCACACATGGTTAATCATCTCTTTACTGAAATGTGAATGGTACAAGTGATTTTAACAAGGTTTACATCACTCAAAAGTAGAAAATGGAAGAGAAACATGATGCATCAAAGTGTATCAGACAAAAAAAACAATTGGTAGATATTACAGTTCATACCTTTAACCTAATTGCTTAAGAGCATGTTGCAAAAAATAGCATATTAGCATTTTCTAGCTTCAAATTTAGCACTCCAACAAAAATGACATTATAAATACTGTACTTTAACTCATCAAATACGATACTAAGAGCAAATCAGATCAATCATAAATATCTCAAAATGAAAATGATAACTTAATTTAGGGACACAATACAGGTTCGATATATCGAAAAAATGGTCGATATTCGATATCGATATTCGATATTTTTTCAAAATTTTCGATATCGATATTCGATATTCGATATGAAAAAATGGTCGATATCCGATATTCGATATTCGATACGATATATCGTTTGAAGCCTAGGTGTGTGGACACTTTTACCTCAATGCGTATCGCTACGGGTTCAAATTATTTGATATTGTAGAAAAGATTTTATCAGGACATGAAAATACTTACAGAAAGCAATGAACTCCAGTTCTAGTGTTTTTAATTATCGTTTTTATTGTCAAAATGTGTCAGCCTCCATGATTTGGATATTGTTTTGGGTTTATAGATGATTTTTTAAAAGTTTTTTTGACGTACATCAATAAATAGTTCGTAAATATATTTTATTAGTTGTGTGATTTAAAAACTGGTTGGAAAACGTCTTGCTGCCAAAATGTACAAAATGGGTATTTATTATTGAATAAATATGTTTGTGTATGAAACCGCTTCAAAAATAAATTGTTTTTGACAATCTAAATGTCAGTGTGTAAATAATTTTTTGCCTGGACATAAATTGAAAGCTGGTGCATTTCATGGTGTTAAGGTTGGGACGATATCAAAAAAAAACGTTTTTGATAACGATATCAAAAAACTCAAATAGCGACCTTCATATCAGAAATCGAGCATTTTCTCCCATTGAATATCGAGGGTCCATATCTATATCGAATAACGAGTATCTGAAAAAATATCGAAAATTCATAACGTCCCAACTGTACTTGGAAACTCCTGTGACAGTAGTCCTGTCTGAAAGGTTGCCACTTCCAAAGTCGAAATACTTGAATTTTTGGCTCACCGCCAAGTTTTACCAAAATTTCTTCCATTTCCGTGCAATTTTAGAAACATGGAAACTCTTGATTCGTACATTGCCCGCTGTCCCAAATATTGCGGGCTGAAAATCGACGATGGTTATGGCATGTTGTCGAATTTGAGCGGTCAGAATGATGCCCTAACATTGAGGAATTGCACTGTTGGTTTGGGGTGGTGAATATGGTAGCGGGTTTAAGTCTGGCGCCAGTCCCAGACCCTGTGAAATGTCAAATGTCATGTAAAACTTTGGGTAAAATGGCATGTGTACGTGGCCTCGCACGGATTTATGTCTCGTGTTGTAAGCGTGCCAATGATTTCAAAATCATGCGATTTCCGTAAAAAGATGGAAAAAATTCATCGATGTGAATATGTTAATGAAAAACATTATAACAGTCAATTTTGTCATCATTTTATGAAACTCTCACCATCGTTGGCACACTTCCAGCGGGAACCAAGCGTGCAAGGTGTAAAGTAACCGGAGTACACGTGACTTGACACTGCATGACATTTTACAGGGTCTGGGACTGCTTCCAGGTGCCTGTGCGAATCGATTTGTGGCGTCCACGATCGAAAGTCGATATTTAAAAATTGCTAAATCCAGTTGGATCATTTTTTCACCAAGTGTTTACCTGCACCTGGAAACCTTTACAAAGACCAAAATCATAGCATAGACAAAATTCGCGCGGTAGAAATCGAACCCGGCTACCTACGTGTGCGCGCTGCGCAAACACTAACCACTAAGCCATATGACCTTTTACCATTATCTCTTTTTTCCCAGGCCTGCCCGTGGGGCACACGCGCTTTCGATGGGCTGGAATGTTCAAAATGCGATGAATATTTAACAGTTTATGATTGGCTTTATCTTCTGTTTTGCGCCTTGTTGCCCCTAGTTGGGAATGTCACAATTGTGTTGAAATTGTACATGAAAAACGCTGGGGATGGTGAGGGTGAAAAGTGAGTTTGGGGTTGTTTTTGTTACTGTTTTTTTCTGGGGTGCCCAGGATTTTAACGTTCACGGTGGCTAGCAAATAGCTATTACAGAGGAGCAGCTGAAACATTTTTGATTTTGGGGGTTCAATATGCTTTTACAAATCAGATTAAGGGAAAGCCGTCAAAGAATAGGTATATCAGCACGTTATATAGCCAAAAATGGAGAACTTTTGCAATAAGGCAGTGGCGTAGCCAGGGGGCGGCCGCCCCCCCCCCCTTCCCGGGCCGGACAGAAAAGTTGGCGGGAATGGCACATTTCTATAGCCATTTTATAGGTAGATCGAAAAAAAATTGCGCGCAAGCCTGTAGTATCCTTATGTACGCGTCCGAACTATCAATACCGTAACAAATTACTAAATTCGGAGCCAATTTTCAAACGTTTTGGTAAATATATGTTCTTATTTTGTAGACATTGGCGCCAGCGCCATAACACCATTCCGCCATTGTACGGGCCAAATTTTAGGGGGGGGGGGGCGCCGCCGCCCCCGTTCGCCGGCCTCCGTATACAATGCGCCCCCCCCCCCCGCTCAAAAATCCTGGCTACGCCACTGCAATAAGGTACATTCACTAGTGGCTTTGAAGGTGAAAATTTGCAAAAGATAGAAACAGCGGATGAAATTTCTCAAAAATCGCTCCAGATAATTAGCTAAGCTGGCTGATTTCGGCCAAAGGATAATAGCCGAAAAGTTGCCGATGCTCCATAATAGAATGATAGCTGCCCGATTTGGGGGGGGGGGGGGGGGGTGCAATTCTTTTGAATAAGGCGTTTTGCTCAAATTACATTTTTCTATCATTTTCTACTCTGTTCTATGGTACATTTTATCCGCAGACGCTCCCCTGGTCTGGCTGCGACCCTGTTATGCTTCAGTAGTTTGTTTGAGAGTGTCGTCGCAGCTTTGTTAACAATTTGCTTGTTTTCGCATTGGGAAAATGGGGGCAATTTTGGACTGTTGCGGGTGTGTCGCACGATGAGTTTGAAGTTTGTTCATTTTTTTGGTTGTTTTGGCTACCGTTTATTCTTGAAAAAGTTACCTCCGTTGATTAACATCCACCTTCAATAACTCCCCATGTGTCAAAATTGTGGTATGTCCAAGCGTTTTTTTCAACGACCCCGCTTTTTTTTAAAAACGCACTTTTTTCGCTTTTTTTAAAAAAAATGTCGAGACATTACTTAAAAAGCTCCCAAATATGGTTCTAGGTAAATATACAGGTATATCAGACAAGTAGCAGTACACCACTGATCACTAACATCCAACCACGAGCGATTTTTTTTTAAAAAGTTCACCACCCCGATCTAGGACTTATCGGTTGGATGTGTTCCAGGAAAAATGAAGTTTAAACATTTGTCTAAAAAAGTATATGGGAACCCCCCGCAGAAACCCCCCATGGGCCGTGTAAACGGCCCACACTTTTTTAATACAATTTTTTGCTGATCACTCAACTCCAATCATGAGTTATAATTCACTGAAATCTTGTCTTTCAAGGCCGTTTTTTGGCCTGAAGAGCAGAACAGGCTCATGGCGAAGTGACAGAAGCCATTTCAACGGCATTTTTACCTATCAAAATAAGATAATGATATTTTAATTTTGTATTGCTTTGTACCGCGTGCATTCCGCGGTACAAAGCAATACAAAATTAAAATATCATTATCTTATTTTGATAGGTAAAAATGCCGTTGAAATGGCTTCTGTCACTTCGCCATGAGCCTGTTCTGTTCTTCAGGCCAAAAAACGGCCTTGAAAGACAAGATTTCAGTGAATTATAACTCACGATTGGAGTTGAGTGATCAGCAAAAAAATGTATAAAAAAAGTGTGGGCCGTTTACACGGCCCACGGGGGGTTTCAGCGGGGGGTGCCCATATACTTTTGTAGACAAATGTTTAAACTTCATTTTTCATGGAACACATCCAACCGATAAGTCCTGGATCGGGGGTGGCGAACTTTTTAAGAAAAATCGCTTGTGGTTGGATGTTAGTGATCAGTGGTGTACTTGTGATTATATTTATATAGCCATAGAATGGCACTAGTCATGGGACATTGTTATAAGTGCTGATTTCTGCCAAAAAATCCACTTTTAGGTCGACTCGACTTTTATCGCCGTTTGTGAATGTTTTGTGGCTTCAAGTGAAGTTAGGCATGGAATAGTGCTCAAAGAAGGTTATAAGAGAAGGCTAATACATTGAGACTTATGTTTCCAACTCTGGAAAAGTGTGTGGAAGCACATTGGCTGGATATTATATGCTACAATGACATATCACAACTTATTATTACATCATAGCTTGCAGGAATCGAAGGAATGCCACTAAAAATGCTTCAAAACCAATTCAAACCATAACTAACGGTAATGTGCATGTGAAATTGCGCGCTTGCGCGCAATAAAAATTGCAAAATACCTAGTGCATGAGTACCAACATTTTTGCCAGCACTTTTTTTTTTAAAAAGCGCTGGGTCCCTTGCGCGCTTGAAAAAAAAGCGCTGGCCATCCCTAGTCACGGAAATGCTACATAATGTACTCATTGCGTCACGGTTTACAGTGTTTTTCTGCAAAATACTGATGAACCTATTAACATTTATGAATTAATAAAAACCTATTGGTGCACCGCACACTCAAAATTTTCAAGTGCAGTTCGAACGTTTTTGAGTTCCACCAAGGCGGAACTCCAAGTGCAGTTTGAACGATTTTTTAAAGGATTTTTAGGGCATTTTTTTGGACATTCGAACGAGTCCGGACGAATTCGTACACTTTTGCTGATTTGCGTGTCATAACATTTCCACGCAGCAAGTTTCAAAATGATTGGGACACTTTCAATTCCGCCCTTGACTTTCAATTCCACCCATTAGAGAAGGTTGTTGTGAGAAACACATCTCACTTATCTTGCCAAATATATTTGTGAAAAAATTTTTATAGGTAGATCTAGGCTTTGTCTTCAAAAATGAATAGATAAATTTTTTAGTAATATCAACTTGTTTAAAAGATATTGAAGTTCACCGTGTGGCATATTTGTGTAAACCGAAACTGAATCCCACCCTCTAGAAAGTGTCCCAATGTTTTCTTGCCTAGATGGCACACCGCACACTCAAAAGAGTGCGGACGTTGTTCAAACGCTTTGCGTCTTCCACCTTTTCCGAATTAATTCCGCCCGTGCACAATTCGAGGCAATTCCGCTGTCGAAAAAGTGTTCTAACGTTTCATGTGTGGAATTGAAATCGAGGGCGGTTCGGACGTTTTTGAATTCCACCCCCGATTTTAATTCCGCCCTTTTGATTTCCGCCCTTGAAAAAGTGTTCGAACTGCAACTGAAAATTTGAGTGTGCCGTGCAACATTAACACCCATCAAAACGTCCCGGTTCAAATATGTGGCTAAAAATAACCCAATAGGGACTTGTTCAAGAATATTCTGTATAATTTCTCGATTTAATTTTTTTCCCTTTTGAACAGGGACTGGTACACGATGCTGCATAATCCCGTGGTTTCTTACGGCAAAACTCTGCCCTGCACATCAGAATCCGTTTACCCACTGTGAGATTTTTTTGTTTGTTTTTTGCATGAATTTTTCCATAATTTTATTTCGTTAATAATCATTTAGATAATTATGGTTCGCAGGTTTTCAATGCCACTGGCTTTCTACAGCATTTCTCTTCCTGTAATGGCTGTTATCAAATTGGTAGCATTTTTTCCTCTCAAGAGATTCTCCACAAAGTGAGTTTTGAAATCAAGCTGCATTAAAAAATCCCACTGCTGCCCCAAAAAAATTTTGCTCCCAACCCCGATAACTTTGCCTTGTATGGGCAATTAATGTATTTAACGAGTTTTAAAAGTCGATGTTCAATTTTCACCATTTTACCCACAGAAAGTGGACTGATACACTTTTTGCTTGACAGCATCAAGCTACAAGCTACACAGTGTTGTACTTCAAGGCTTAAGTCAATAAAATTGAATAGATAGAATTAGCTTATACCGTATTACCTCGAATTATCCCCCCTTGAATTAACCCCCCCTCGAAATACCCCCCCTAAATTTCGGCTGAGGAAATAATAACCCCCCCTCGAAATACCCCCCCCCCTAAAATCGAGTGTAACGTGAACGTACATAACAAATACCGCAGTTTGTGGTCTGTACTATGCAGAACACACGTTAAAACTGATTATTTAGTGACGTTAGGGAAGGGTTTTTGTGTATATACAGTAATATATGCCTATAAACACATATAAATCTATGTGATTGTTCGATTTTTCTACGTCTGCGTATGGGGAATTTCCGAAAATTTCTGGCGAAATAATAGACCCCCCTCGAATTATCCCCCCTCAAATTTATCTGGCGAAATAATAAACCCCCTGGGGGTATTTCGAGGTAATACGGTATCTCCTTCCCACCGAATTGTTTCCTGAGGCAAGTTCTCCACTTTCAAAGTGAATTCATACTTAACGAAAAGTTCGGATGTCGTCAAGTGACAGTTGAACTTTTAGTGTCAATTGTCGTTACTCCGAATTTTATGTATACCTCTTAATTACTTTAATTCATCCCCGATCAAAATCTTGAGCTCTGCTGATTTTCTCATCCACAAATTCACTTTTTTTTCTTTTCAGATTCTTGCGCGTATCCAAATTAGCTTACGGCTCCCTGTACCTGTATCCAGTTATCATCGCTTGCCACGTTATTTTGGCTGGACTATTTTATTACGCATTCCCAATCGTTACTTTTGGCGCTGCGCTCATATCCAATCTAGTCCATTTAGCGAGTTTTAAGTGAGTTTTTTTGTCGATTTTTAAGACATTTTTCTTTTTGGGGTTGGGTATTGTAAATTTGCGTTGACATAATTTTTGCGGTGACGAAAATTTCGAGTTTTGGACCAATGTGAAAATTTGCAAAATGGAGCATAAATTACCGATTTTGGGTTAAAATTGGGGGGGGGATCGCTCAAAGTTTGCTCCACATAGATATATAGCTCAGCCATTTGGGGGGTACGGTTCAAGTGAATGCCCTTTGGACATCCCTAACGCTTACCCACTAAATTGTAATTACTCGATAAACCAAATTATAAATAATTGAAAATGATGGTCACTTTCATTTTTACATGTAGCTTACTTTCTTTACTTTCAATTGGCACGCTATTGGATCAATCCCTGTCAATTTTCTTAACGTTTTTTAAAATCAATTTTTGCACTTTTTTGCAGAGAAAGTGAAATGTGCAGCCTGGTGCGGCAAATATTCCGAAATGCAGTGGCAATATTCATCGTTTTCGCACACTGCGCCATTTTTGCTTTCGCTATATTGGCGTTTGTTTTCTCACAGTACGTTTTTTTTGGCTGTGATTGGATTTGAATATAAATGATAAATTTATTTAATGATTTAAGGTTAAATTTCCTTTTTGCAGCTTTTGTGGGTGATTAAAAAATATAAATGGCTGCTAAATACCGTATTACGTCGAATTAACCCGCCTCAAATTAACCCTCCCCCTCGAATTAACCCCCTCCCCCTCAAAATGGGCTGGGGAAGTAATAACCCCCTCTCCTCGAAATACCCCCCCCCCTTCGGAGTGATGTACGTCATGTACGCAAAAATACGTCAGGTATGCAATGTACATGACGTATTTTACTGCTAATTTTCATTGCAGCTACACATAGACCAGTTTGTGTAGCTATCTACGTTTTGATGTCCAAATATACCCCGTTTGGACACTTAAATACGTGTTTTGTGTACGCAAATGCCTACTTTTTACTACGATCCTTACGAAAATTTCTGACGAAATAATAACCCCCCCTCGAATTACCCACCTCAAATTTTGCTGGCGAAATAATAACCCCCCATGGGGGTATTTCGAGGTAATACGGTAGTTCAAAATGGTCAGAAAGGTACGATAAAGACGAATTTGAAGGTAATATATATGTCAACACGACACGACTACACAAATCCGGACTTTTAAAATACCATTTCCGCACTCCAAATTTTCCGTGCCCTGCAACCCTACCCTTCACCCTCGAATAACCCCCACCTCCGTTCCAGCTGGCCCGACAAGCCCTTTCTGCTCGCCCTGGTCGCCCTTTGCCCTGTGCCCAGTGTTTTCTATGCCCTTGTGGCCCGAATTACGGAGCCTACAAAGTGTCCCAGAAGACCGATGCTGTTCGATTCTTTGAGGACGGCTTATGCGTGATTTTTTGGCGTTTTGAGTTGATGTGGAAATGACACTGGGGTTCAGCAGGGGTTTAGTAGGGGGGGGTAACCCACCCCCAATCTGCCAGCTATCTATCCCGGAGGCAAAATTTTGGTCCACTATCACCCCCCCCCCCAAATCGGTCAGCTATCTATCTATCTGAAGCGATTTTAAAGAGATTTTGCCCCAATTTTCGCTCAAAATCGCCAATTTTCGTACTTTAAAAAATAGTTTTTCACCTTCAAAATTCTAATTCATGTTCCGTATTGTCGATTTTCGGCTATTTTTGTACTATATGTGATTATATACCTATTTTTAGCTGTTTTTCTCCTACTTTTAGCGATTTTTTCCCTTTTCTTCCTTCTATACCTCGGAAAAGCCTATATATTGGACCCCCGCGAACCGCTCCCCCCCAAAAAAAAGAAAAAATTTTTTCAGCTATCTATCCCTCCGGAGGAGCGATTTACTATCTATATGAACCCCCGCGGGGGTCCAAATCTACAAAACCCCTGGTGTCAACTGGTTTCCATGTCAATTCAGATTTAAATTGGTGGGTCGCGTGATAATGTTCAAGTGCGCCAGTGTGGAAAATTGATCTCTATTGTTATGTACATTTGAAAATGGTTCGGCGACCCGTCAACTAAAATCTGAAGGGAAACCAGGCGGTTCAGTTGACACCAGACGTAATTGTCAACTAGTTTGTGTTGACCGATTTTGCGGCTGGCCGGGGGAGTTCTTCAAGGGAGGGTATTAGGAAGCGTTAGGATTTGTGTCTGTACACACATGTATTTATAAGTATTTAATGTTTTTATGTTTTCATTGTCAATTACTTCTGCTATGTAAATATTTATCGCTTTTTTTCCAGAAGTTTTTTCCTCGTTTATTAGATCGCGTTTCATGGAACAATGAATTGAAAAAATAAATCCTAAATATTTGTTGCTGTTTATTGTTTTCTCGTTTCACGTGTACATGTGGTAACATACTGCCGAAATTGGGCACACTTATTTTGATTTGCAAATTTATATTTATGGTGTAAATTCAGCAAGTAGTCAAGTGACAAGAAAAGTGGTAAGTGATAAGTCAAGTTTTAAGTGGTAACGTTGCCACTAGGGTTGGCCGATGTTTTTTTTAAACGTTTTTTTTATTAAAAAACGTTGTTTTTTTTAAAACATGACGTCCGAAATGTTTTTTTTTTAAAAAAAACATCGGCCGAAATTTTTAGTACTAAGCACTAGGTATTTTGCAAAATTTTTGCGCGCAAGCGCGCAATTTCACACACAAATTGACATTGGTGGTTGTTTTCATTGGTTTTGTTGCATTTTTAGTATCAAAACATCCATTTCTATGTGCTACCATGGGTGAATAAGCCGACATATGTTGCTGTAATATATAATATTGAGGTAATGTGCTTCCATGTACCTCCACAGTGTGTGACTTCACTCCCAAAGTAACAACCTCCTTTTATAACCTTGTTTGATCACCATTCCGTGCCAAACTTTACCTGAAGTCACAAACATTCGACTATAAGGCGATTTACGAACGATATGTCGACAAAAAATGGATATTTTTGACACAAATCACCACTTATAATGCTATCCCATGGCTCCACAGCCATTATATGGTCATATTTAACATCACAGAGTATTGCCAGTGTCTGACATACCTATATATGTTGACACTAGGTCATATCTGGGAGCTTTTAAAAAAAACCGTTTTTTTTATTTAAAAAACGTTGTTTTTTTTAAAAACGTTTTTTTTATTTTTAAAAACATCGAGTTAAAAAAAAACGTTTTTTTTCCAACCCTAGTTGCCACTTTTGTTGTTAGTGGTCCCCGTGCAGAATTGGCACTTGAGTAGTCGTTTTGAAACGGAATTTGCAAAAGTTATTTTCAAGAAATACGCGGGAACTTGCAACGTACTGGGATGTTTTTTCGGCGAAAGACCGGTGAGCAAGTAAACCCGGTGCCCAAGTACGCCCGGTGCCCAAGTTTAAATACCCAGTGCCCAAGTACGCCCGGTGCCCAAGTAAAGTGCCTGTACTTGGGCACCAGTCAGGTGCAAGCGAAAGACTAGTTGACTAGCGCTTGTATTTATGACCTGAAAAAACCATCGAGTCCGGGTAACATTCTGGGTTGTGAGCATGAATGCTAGTTCACTAGCGATCACCTTCACAGCCCGGAATGTTACCTGGACTAGATATTTTTCGGGTCGTAAATATGAGCACTAGTCAACTAGCACTTGTATTTATGACCCAAAAAAATATTGAGTCCAAGTACGCAACCGCCACAGTGCAAAAGTAATGCACAAGTGGTGCCCAAGTACTGCACAAGTATGCACAAGTAGAAAGCTGCCCGGTGCACAAGTAAACATCCGCCCGGTGCACAAGTACGGGCACTTTACTTGGGCACTGGGCGTACTTGGGCACTGGGTATTTAAACTTGGACACCAGGCGTACTTGGGAACCGGGTTTACTTGGGCACCGACACACCGTCGTTTTTTCCTCACTAAAGAAAGCAAGAAGAACAACAAACTAACAAAATTATATTTCAATCACAAATGTTTTTAATGCAGTGTTTGATTTGTTTTTGTTTTTACAGCTCATCTGTTACACACCAAAATTGCCAAATATATTTTCCATTTTCTATAGGGCGCTCACTATGCATTCATTTACCTCTGTTCTGCTATTTTTATCTGCCTTTATTCAAATTGTGACCGCCTCCATTGGGGACAAGTCACAATGGTACACGTGAGTTTCGTCATGTTTCTTTTGGTCCAGTTTTTGCATCGTTTCCGAATTTTTTGAATTTTTTAAATACTTTTTCAGGTCATGCATGCAGATATGCGGGCAGCACATTTGCACCGATGAAAATTTGCCAAATTTTGAGGATGGAAAATCGATTTTTGAAAAAGTTATTGGTTGGCAGTGTGGGGATGAATGTGGATATTTGTGCATGTGGTTCGTATTGTTTTTATTTCATTTTATTTTTGTCATCTTGGCGCTGGTGTTCGACGCGTTTCATTTTTCAGCCGGTTGAAGTTTGTTGGACCGCAATGTATTCTTACAAAAGTATTTATGTCGTAGTCCATAACGTATCAGCATGGTACTCCGGGGTCTCCCAGGGGGGGGGGGGCTGCCCCCCCCCCAAATCCGCCAGCTATCTATCTATCCCCGAGGCCGCTCAGCTATCTATCTATCCCTAGGCAAAATTTTTGGCTACTACCCCCAAAGACCACCCCCCCCCCCAAATCGCTCAGCTATCTATCTATCTGGAGTGGTTTTTGAGAAATTTTGCACCAATTTTCGCACCTTTTTATAGTTTTTCACCTTCAAAATCGTGCTCTCCGGCTATATGCATGGTTATATGCCTGTTTTTAGCCATTTTAAACCTACTTTTGGCCACTTTTAACCCATTATTAGCGAATTTTTCCCCTTTCGGCCTTCTATGCACTGAAAAAGCCTACATATTTTGCCCCCGCGAGCCCCCCCCCCTCCCAGAAAATTTTTTCAGCTATCTATCCCTCCGGAGGAGCGATTTGCCATCCATCCAGCCCCCGCGAGGGCCAAAGTCTTGGAGACCCCTGATGGTACTTATGCAGGTACTTTCACAAAAACGCAAATATTTAAAAAGAAAGGCGCAGGAAAGTAGCAGTAGTTGTTCCTAAAGTGTTTTTCGTCTTTTTAACAATTTTGGTTTTAGCAATGATGACGTCATGACGGAGTGTTTCCTTCAGAAAAATGCATGACGTGCGGTCCGTGAGTATACTTATATTTTCTTGTCATTTGTGGAATTGGCTAGGGTTCAAACGATATGACTTTTCGATATCGATATTCGATATTTTTTCAAAATTTTCGATATCGATATTCGATGTTCGATATTTTTTTCTGAAACTCAATATTCGATATCGATACGATATGGAACCTCGATATCGATATTCGATATTCGATATTGAAAAATGGTCGATATTCGATATTTCTATATTTTCGATATTCGATATTGCGATATGCTTTTGGTATAGCAAGGCATATTTCAAGTGGCATATTGTATTTTCATGTGGTTGCACACATGTTTAATCATCTCTTTACTGAAATGTGAATGGTGCAAGTGATTTTAACAAGCTTTACATCACTCAATGGTAGAAAATAGAAGAAAAACATGATGAATCAAAGTGTATCAGACAAATAACATTTGGTAGATATTACTGTTCATCCTAACCTAATTGCTTAAGGGCATGTTGCAAAAAAAGTATATCAGCGTTTTCTGGCTTCAAATTTAGCACTCCAACAACAATGACATTATATATACTGTACTTTTACTCATCAAATACAATACTAAACAGCGTTCGGATCAGGTCCGGCAGTCAGTTTCTGACCTGACTGCTGGCGCTATAACTCCCGCTGTGGAGTGAATTAAGAGATGAAATTTGGGTGGGACGTAGCCGACATTCCCCCCCTACTATACTCCAACGCAGGGGCGACGGCGACCCCCCTAACTGTGGGTCGCCGTATAAGCGAAAAAAAATTTACAGAATTTCGCTGTCCGCGTCAAGTCCGGCACCCAGTGGTTTTTCATCACTTCGGGTGCCATAACTCCATAAACGCGGACAGGACAAAGCTGAAACTGGGGGATATAGCCGACACCCCTCCCCTTACTGTACACTAAATGGCGGGCGCCGGCAACCCACCAAAGGTTTCGCTAGCGGGTATAACGCGTTTGTAATAATGTGCTGTCTGCATCAGGTCCGGCACCCTATCATTTTTTCAAAAATGCTCAATGCAGTCATGTAATGCAGTTTTACAGTTCTACAGACCCATACGATACTGTACAATGCAGTGAAGTTACCTGTTAAGCGATATTTTAACAATGCCCCTACAGTTGCATCCTAAAAATTCACTTTAAATATATTTTTTTGTTAGACACTTTAAAAGTTGGTTTAGGATGCCCTCTAGGGAAGGGTTTAAGGTATAAAATTGCGTAAAAAACCTTACCCCAAAAATGCCCCACTACGGAATTTTAATGGGGGTGATTGTTCTGACATCACCTATGACATCATCACAGTACAAATTTGTATGGTGATGATGTCATAAGTGACTTCATCACATTCGCCCCCCATTAAAATTCCTTAGTGGGGCATTTTTGGGGTAAGGTTTTTTATGCAATTTATACCTTTAACCCTTCCCTAGAGGGCATCCTAAACCAACTTTTCAAGTGTCTAATAAAAAATATATTTAAAGTGAATTTGGCTCGGCGAAACGCAAGTTGGTCCAGGACCTGATGGTAAAAAAAAAAACAGCGCGGTATACGCAGTGAGCGACACTTTTGGTGAGTCGATGGTGCCACAGGATGTTGATGATAACCCCCCAAAATTTCAGCTATTTCGTGTCCGCGTTTCTGAAAAACCACTGGGTGCCGGACTTGACGCGGACAGCGAAATTCTGTGAAAAATTTTGCGCGTATGCGGCGACCCACAGTTAGGGGGGTCGCCGTCGCCCCTGCGTTGGAGTATAGTAGGGGGGGAATGTCGGCTACGTCCCCACCCAAATTTCATCTCTGAATACCCCCCACAGCGGGAGTTATGGCGACAGCAGTCAGGTCAGAAACTGACTGCCGGACCTGATCCGAACGCTGTTTATAAGCACATCAGATCAACCATAAACATCTCAAAATGAAAATGAGAAGTAAATTTGGGGACACAATACAGGTTCGATATATCGAAAAAATGGTCGATATTCGATATCGATATTCGATATTTTTTCAAAATTTTTGATATCGATATTCGATATTCGATATTTTTTCAAAATTTTCGATATCGATATTTGATATTCGATATTAAAAAATGGTCGATATCCGATATTCGATATTCGATACGATATATCGTTTGAACCCTAGAATTGGCTCCAGGAGACAGTCCATGTAAAGCGCAAGTTTGAAAGGGCCTGTGCCTCTGTGCATGTTTACCCGCTGTGCATGTCAGGGGTATTCAAGATTTTGACCTTCCAGAGGGTTGGATAGATGGCTAATCGCTCCTCTGGAGGGATAGATAGCTAGGAAAAATTTTTTAGGGGGTTTGGGGGTTCATTGTATAGGCTTTTTCATAATGAGGCAAAAAAGGTAGAAAAATCGCTGAAAGTAGGTGAATAATTACTAAAAATGGGTATATAAGCACATATACTACAAGAAAAGCTGGAAATAGACAATAAAACGCATGAACTAGTGATTTTGAAGGTGAAAATATATAAGATGGTATGCAAATGAGCGATTTTGAGTGAAAATTAGGGTCTTCATGCACAGCGGGTAAACATGCACAGAAGGCCTCAGTCGTTTGAAATACTACAAAAAATACTGCGCAGTTGTGATTTATCATGACAATTTGCATGATATTTCACATCTCCCATGTTTGGGGGTTCAAACGGGACCTATTTTTCGGACCGGGGCCGTGACCGGGACCAGAAATTTTCGGGACCGGGACTGGCTTTTTTCTATCGCCGGGACCGGAACTGGGATTTGCCGAACCATGTACCGGGACCGCGGTCTCTTTTGAACCCTATTGGTACGTAATATCCAGCCAATGTTGTTCCACACACCTCCACTGTGTGAAGGAACACTCTCAATGTATGAGCCTTTTCTTATAACATTATTCAAGCACTATTCCATTCCCATCTTCACATGAAGTCGTGAATATTTGATGAAGAGCAATGTATTTATGTAACAAGTTAGACAAGAAACTTCTAGACAAGTAACAACACCTAAAATAGATTTTGTTGGCAGAAATC
This sequence comes from Sphaerolaimus hirsutus, assembly GCA_964036195.1. NCBI lineage: Eukaryota > Metazoa > Nematoda > Chromadorea > Monhysterida > Sphaerolaimidae > Sphaerolaimus > Sphaerolaimus hirsutus. The sequence continues at coordinate 29,781,529 of OZ038450.1, read as the reverse complement.
ACCACTTATTAATACTTCAACATGGCTCCACATCCATTATATTGCTATATAAACATATGACATCATAAGATACTGCTATTTGTCTGACATATTTACGTGTATATGTTGTCCACATTGTAACTATTTTTGGGAGCCTTTGAACAAAAAAATTTTAGTAAAAAAAACAACAAAATTCTTTATACCCAAGCCATTGAAAAATACATACGTTTTTTCTACAATACCAACGTTTTTTCTATGCATTGTCGGGACCGCAAAAAAAATCCCGGGACCGGGACCGGGACTGGCTTTTTTTAATTGTCGGGACCGGGACTAGGGTGTCGGGACCGGGACCGCCCCAGTCCCGACTTTTTGCCGAACCATGTACCGGGACCGCGGTCCCGTTTGAACCCTAGTGCCGATTTACCAAAAATCAGTCTGAATCCCCAAAGGGGTTCAAATCTACAGTACCCCCTTTTCAAGTTTCACATTCCAAGCGCAATAAAAAACTTTTCAGGTCCACAGTGAATAAATTCCTTGCAAATGGTATCCACGTGCCGCAATTTCACGGAAAATGGCCATTTATCAGATTTCTATCTATGCAAGAGCCGGCCAGCGTGATTTTCTCATTTATGAACTTTTGCACTAGTTTTTATTTGGTCAGACGTCTTTTGAGACACGAGTTTGGTACC
>OZ038450.1:29754553-29780661 GCA_964036195.1 Sphaerolaimus hirsutus | reverse complement strand
ATTACCAGTGAAATGATATCCTACTTTTGATAGCTCAATGTGAAAATGGTATGGTATTTATATGATATATTACTTTGTGCCTTCAAAAGCATACACATGTTTTGCTGCAGCGTCCAATTTTTGTTGGCTTCAGCCATTTTTGGGGGATCACAAATATGTCAAAATGACTGTCAGAATATCGAAAAAATGGTCGATATTCGATTTTTTTTTTAATTTTCAATATCGATATTCGATATTCGATGTGAAAAAATGGTCGATATCCGATATTCGATATTCGATACAATACAGGGCCGTATCCAGGGGGGGGGCGGGGGGGCTGCAGCCCCCCCCCTCCGGGGCGAGACCAAAAAGTGACCGGAAAATGCGACTTTTTCAACGTCAGCGTAAAAAAATTTTGCGCGCAAGCGCGCATTCTTCACCAGACATAACGTATTATCATCGGATTTGCTCCATGTGGCCACAAATCATTATAAATACACTCAATTTTGTGTTTTTTTGCTGTTTTGTATGTATATTTACATACATATACAGCATTCCATGGCGCCGACGCCAACGCCAATGGCGCCATGGCGTGGCACCTACTAATGGCGCCAGCGCCATGGCGCCATTCCGCCACTATGTAGCTAAAATTTTAGGGGGGGGGGGGCTGAGCCCCCCCCTCTCGCCGGCCTCCGTAAACAAGCAGCCCCCCCCGCTCAAAAATCCTGGATACGTCCCTGATACAATATAACGTCCCAACCCTACCGGTACGCACAAATGCCCGGTATGCACAGAGCATCAGATTTGTGCGTACCGGGCATTTGTGCGTGGCGGGCTCAATTTTGTGCGTGCCGGGCGTTTGTGCGCGCCGGGCGTTTGTGCGTAGGAGGCCTGGCCCGTTCATAGTGTCCACTTTGAGGGGGGGTATTTCGAGGGGGAGGGGGTATTTCGAAAGGGGGGTATTTCGAGGTAATACGGTATATAGAAAAGTGGTATCTTTTCAAGCCTTAAATTCAGTTGAACACTGAGGGACAATGATCTTATCTATTGAGCACTTGATTCACCTCGAATAAAGCCACACACGCTAGTTGACAGTCGTTTAAAAGTCAACTAAATATTAAATATTTCAAAATTCACAGGCTCGAACTCGACGTTCGGACCGGGTATTTATCAGTTACAAAAAAGTCCGGGTATCGGGTTCGGGCAGTCCCGCACCCTGTAAAGTGTCAAGTAAAGTGACAAATGTCATACAAATTTGTCAAAAGTTTGGTGATAAAATTTTCGTTTTCGAAATTTTGCCACTTTACATGACATTGGACACTTGACACGACACTTTACAGGATACATGACTGGCGCCGGGTCAAAACCCAACCCTATCCGTCACATCTCACGTACGGCCCTATACAAACCACGCCCAAAAACGCACCTGCCCCTCCAAAAACTCTGATAAACCACAAAAGAAATCCACAAAACTGTGCCCACAGCGGCGCAACACAAAGCCACAGCCATATTGTAAGCGTAATCGAATTTGACGGCGTTCATATAGTGCACGTGATAAGCGAAAAAGCCCAGTAAAATGCCACGTAATAAGTGAGAGCACACGTGCACCGAGGGTGGAATTTCTTCCAAATGGGATTGGGCCCAGCCCTGGGAGTTGGGTGTCGTTTTTAAAATGTTGAAAAAACTTTTTTACGATTTATTTATCAAACGTGAAATTTTTAAAAAAAAATGAGAAGTAGAAACGCGTGTTCGACGACATGTATTTGTGAAGCAAAACGCCGAGGTATTTTTGAATGGCGTGATTTTTCCCGGTGCTTTTACCTCCCCATACCACAAATACACAAACAAAAGTAAGTGCCTGCGTAGGGTTCAAACGGGATTGACTTTTCGGTATCGGGATTGACTTTTCGGGATCGGGATTGTTTGTTTTTTTGAGATTTCGGGATCGGGATTGTTTTTTTGATATTTCGAGATCGGGATCGGTATCGGGATAGACCTTTCGGGATCGGGATTGGCGTTTTTTCGGGATCGGGATTTAAGCCAAAAAATTGGTTTTCAGGGTTTTTTTTCCTGGTATTTCACAAAATGACCCAAAACACCAAAAACAATGGATGCCAGAAACGTTGGATTAAATTGGCATCCAAAACAATGCTATAGATTCATTTAGGAACTGCGCAATGGGCTGCCTGGCATTGTCATTCACACCACTGTCTACCATATATGCATGTGTATTAACCTTAAACTATTGTATTGGGCACTGTATCGAGTCCATTTGTAGTGGTGTCCATGCCCATGGAACGAAATATAGAGGGAGGTGGGGAAATGCGCGCTTGCGCGCAAAGTTTTTGCAAACTGTATACAAAATGGTCCTTTAAAAGTGCCATTTCTGCCACCTTTTGTGTCTGTCAATTTTTCCGGGATCGGGGTTGGGACATTTTTTCGGGATCGGGATTGGGACATTTTTTCGGGATTGGGATTTTCAAAATCTCGGGATCGCGATTGGCTTTTTCAAATTTCGGGATCGGGGTCGGGAATGAGGTTTCGGGATCGGGACCACACAATCCCGAAATTTCTCGGGATTCGGAATCGGGATCGGGATCCCGTTTGAACCATATGCCTGCGGCAACATCGTAAATAAACACACGCAACTTTCAACCCAATGAATTTTTTAACAAACTGCAATTCACAATTAAAAAGCACAATAATTACCTCATAAATCCTCGCAGCAATGGCGTACAATTTGTACATGACTAATCCAGATGCACAAGTATAATCCAAAATCTCGGTCACATTTGTGTCGCGCCAATGAAAAATCATGGCGCAAATCCAAGCGAAACAAGAAAAGCACCCGTAACTGCGCAAGGAAATTAAAAATAATTTTTTAGGGTGTGAAAATTAATTTTTTTTATAAATTTGAGATATGCATTGTGGATCGGGGTTTTTCATGTCGAGATTAGCATTGAAAAAAAAACAGGAAAATTTACGTTTGAAAAATGTCAGCGAATTTGTATATTTTTATTTTTGTCTGGATTTTCCAGAGGGATTTTATTTTATTTAAGAACGATTTATTTTTTCTCCTCTTGAAAGAGAACGGGATTTTTACTACACTGCAATCCTTATTGAAATAATTCGTTACGCACACAATGATTGCTGAAAGGTACGCGTATGAAATTCATACATTCTACCTCTGGCAATATGCCAACCCCATAAATACCCACAAATACTCACAAAATACCCAAAAAGTACCTAACCCAATCCAGACCCTGCCCATGTGGGTATTAGTACCAAATTCGTGTCTCAAAAGACGTCTGACCAAATAAAAACTAGTGCAAAAGTTCATGAATGAGAAAATCACGCTGGCCGGCTCTTGCATAGTTAGAAATCTGATAAATGGCCATTTTCCGTGAAATTGCGGCACGTGGATACCATTTGCAAGGAATTTATTCACTGTGGACCTGAAAAGGTTTTCTTATTACGCTTGTAACTATGTGAAACTTGAAAAGGGGGGTACTGTAGATTTGAAACCTTTTGGGGATTCAGACAGATTTTTGGTCAATCGGCACTAGGGTTCAAACGGGACCGCGGTCCCGGTACATGGTTCGGCAAAAAGTCGGGACTGAAGCGGTCCCGGTCCCGACACCCCAGTCCCGGTCCCGGTACCGACAATTAAAAAAGCCAGTCCCGGCCCCGGTCCCGGTCCGACCCCCCAGCCCCGGACCCGGTCCCGGGATTTTTTTGCGGTCCCGACAATGCATAGAAAAAACGTTGGTATTGTAGAAAAAACGTATGTATTTTTCAATGACCTGGGTTTAAAGAATTATGTTTTTTTTTTAATGAAGTGTTTTTTCAAAGGCTCCCAAAAATGGTTACATTGACCCAGCAGCTGTAGGCAACAAACACCGCATGGCAACAGCGCTCATAGCGCAACAGCGTGCGCTCAGTGGGCCACAATCACCACATGGCAACCGCGGCACACGCACAGTGACCGCAGGCGCCCGCCAAGCTGGCGCCATGGCGCCGCCAGCGCATGAGCAGCCGACTGGCGCCATTCCTGCCGCGCGGCCGAATCCACTCCCACGCTATTTTTTGGTAAAAGGCACGCCGCCGCAGTCACGCCTATCTTCGCCGCAGCCGCGTAGTCATGTCTTTGGTTCAGCGGCCTAACCCCCTCGCATTATCAATCATTAAAACCTTGTATGAAGTAGCATTTGAAATTTAGAGCCTTTACCGGAACTTAACCGCAACAAAAATTTTCAAGTTCCGGAAAAGATTCTTAATTTCAAATGTACAACCTTTACCGGAACTTTACAGTGACAAAATTTTTCAAGTTCTGGTAAAGGTTGTAAATTTCAAATGCTACTTTATATGAAGTAGCACGAATCTTTACTGGAACTTGAAAAAATTTATTTCACCTCTAGACAAACAAAACAAATTTTAAATACTTTTTTCGTGAGGGTTTGCCATCATTACTCATGAGTAAAAGTAAAAAAAGCTTTACTTTACATTGGCTTTACATTCACTTTCCGGCGCGCTGATATACTGCCCCCCGCGCCACAGTATGGCCGGCGTCTATTCGTCTACCGCAACTTTGGGCAGCAGTGCGGCAGAATGTAGACATGCACTGCGCCATTGGCGCCGGCTGGGCGGGCGCCCCGCGGCAGCAGCATGCATGCGCGCGTGTCGCGGTTGCCATGCGGTGATTGTTGCCCAATGAGCGCACGCAGTTGCGCTATGAGCGCTGTTGCCATGCGGTGTTTGTTGCCTAGCGGTTATTTGCCGTTACAATGTGGTCAACATATACACGTGAATATGTCAGACAAATAGCAGTATCTTATGATGTCATATATTTATATAGCAATATAATGGTTGTGGATAGGGTTGGCCGATGTTTTTTTAAAACGTTTTTTATTTAAAAAAAAACGTTTTTTTTTAAACAAAAACATGACGTCCAAAATGTTTTGTTTTTTTTAAAAACATCGACCGAAATTTTTAGTACTAAGCACTAGGTATTTTGCAAAATTTTTGCGCGCAAGCGCGCATTTTCACACATAAATTGACATTGGTGGTTGTTTTAATTGGTTTTGTGGCATTTTTAGTATCAAAGTATCCATTTCTATGTGCTACCATGGGTTAATAAGCCGTCATATGTCAGTGTAGTATATAATATTGAGGTAATGTGCTTCCATGTACCTCCACAGTGTGTAACTTCACTCCCAAAGTAACAACCTCGTTTTATAACCTTGTTTGATCACTATTCCGTGCCAAACTTTACCTGAAGTCACGAACATTCGACTATAAGGCGATATACGAACGATATGTCGACGAAAAATGGATATTTTTGACACAAATCACCACTTATTTTGCCATCCCATGGCTCCACAGACATTATATGGTCATATATAACATCACAGAGTATTGCCTCTGTCTGATATACCTATATATGTTGACACAAGGTCATATCTGGGAGCTTTTTAAAAAAAACAACGTTTTTTTTTAAAAAAAATATCGAGTTAAAAAAAACGTTTTTTTTTCAACCCTAGTTGTGGAGCCATGTTGAAGTAATTATAAGTGGTGATTTCTGCCAAAAAAATCTATTTTAGGTGTTGTTACAAGTTTCTTGTCTAACTTGTTACATAAATACATTGCTTTTCATGAAATATTCACGACTTCAAGTGAGGATGGGAATGGAATAGTACTAGAATAATGTTATAAAAAATACATTGAGAGTGGTCCTTCACACAGTGGAGGTGTGTGGAACAACATTGGCTGGATATTACGTACCAATATGGTTCAAACGAGACCGCGGTCCCAGTACATGGTTTGGCAAATCCCAGTCCCGGTCCCGACAATTGAAAAAAGCCAGTCCCGGTCCCGGTCTGACCACCCAGTCCTGGTCCCGGCATTAGAAAATTTCTGGTACCGGTCCGAAAAACTGGTCCCGTTTGAACCCTAATCGGCACCCCCAAACATGGGAGATGTGAAATATCATACAAATTGTCATGATAAATCACAACTGCGCAGTATTTTTTGTAGTATTTCAAACTTGCGCTTTACATGGAGTGTCCCCTGGAGCCAATTCCACAAATGACAAGAAATTATAAGTACACTCACGGACCGCACGTCATGCATTTTTCTGAAGGAAACACTCCGTCATGACGTCATCATTGCTAAAATAAAAATTGTTAAAAAGACGAAAAACAATTTAGGAACTTTACTGCTACTTTCCTGCGCCTTTCTTTTAAAATATTTGCGTTTTTGTGAAAGTACCTGCATAAGTACCATGCTGATACGTTATGGACCAAGACATAAATACTTTCGTAAGAATACATTGCGGTCCAACAAACTTCAACCGTCTGAAAAATTAAACGCGTCGAACACCAGCGCCAAGATGAAAATAAAATGAAATAAAAACAATACGAACCACATGCACAAATATCCACATTCATCCCCACACTGCCAACCAATAACTTTTTCAAAAATCGATTTTCCATCCTCAAAATTTGGCAAATTTTCATCGGTGCAAATGTGCTGCGCGCATATCTGCATACATGACCTGAAAAAGTACCGTATTTTATTTCGTCAGACATTTTTGAGGGGTGAATTATTCGAGGGGGGGAATTATTCAAGGGGGGTGGAATTATTATTTCGACAAAATTTTCAAGCATGTTTCTATCAACTCATTTCACGAAATATACCTTATAAACACAATAATGTGCCATTTTTGTTAAAATTAGGTCTCACAAATTAATCAAATCTTTAAAAGGGGGGGAGTATTCGAGGGGGGGGGAATTATCATTTCCTCACTCGTCTAACAGGGGGGGATTATTCAAGGGGGAGTTATTCAAGGGGGGACTAGCAAATACAGTATTTTAAAAATTCAAAAAAATCGGAAACGATACAAAAAACTGGACCAAAAGAAACATGACGAAACTCACGTGTACCATTGTGACTTGTCCCCAATGGAGGCGGTCACAATTTTAATAAAGGCAGATAAAAATAGCAGAACAGAGGTAAATGAATGCATAGTGAGCGCCCTATAGAAAATGGAAAATATATTTGGCAATTTTGGTGTGTAACAGATGAGCTGTAAAAAAACAAATCAAACACTGTAGTAAAAACATTTGTGATTGAAATATAATTTTGTTAGTTTGTTGTTCTTCTTGCTTTATTTAGTGAGGAAAAAACGAGGGTGTACTAATACGCACATCTGCCCGTTACGCACATTTGCCCGTTTTTTCACTTGACACTTTTTCAAGTGATTTTCAGATATGAGTGAAGTGCAAAAAAGTTGCGCAATGACATTAGTGAACTTTTTTCACTTCACTCATATTTTAACATCACTTGAATAATTGTCAAGTGAAAAAACGGTGAAAAATGGCTATTTTTCAAGTGATTTTCAGATATGAAATAAGTGAAAAAAGTTCACTAATGTCATTGCGCAACTTTTTTTCACTTCACTCATATCTGAAAATCATATGAACAAGTGTCAAGTGAAAAAACGGGCAAATGTGCGTAACGGGCAGATGTGCGTATTAGGCATGCCCCGGAAAGAACATCCCAGTACGTTGCAAGTTCCCGCATATTTCTTGAAAATAACTTTTGCAAATCCCGTTTCAAAACAACTACTCAAAAGCCAACTGCACGGGGACCACTAACAACGAAAGTGGCAAAGTTACCACTCAAAACTTGACTTATCACTTACCACTTTTCTTGTAACTTGACTACTTGCCGAATTTACACCATAAATATAAATTTGCAAATCAAAATAAGTGCCCAATTTCGGCAGTATGATACCACATGTACACATTTATGTACACGTGAAACGAGAAAACAATAAACAGCAACAAATATTTAGGAATTATATATTTTTTAAATTCATTGTTCCATTAAACGCGACCAAATAAACGAGGAAAAAACTTCTGGAAAAATAAGCGATAAATATTTACATAGCTGAAGTAATTGACAATGAAAACATAAAAACATCAAATGCTTTTACATGTGTGTACAGACACAAATCCTCACGCATCCTAATACCCTCCCTTGAAGAACTCCCCCGGCAAGCCGCAAAATCGGCCAACACAAACTAGTTGACAATTACGGGGCAGGCCTGATGCGCACATCTGCCCGTTACGCACATTTGCCCGTTTTTTTCACTTGACACTTTTTCAAGTGATTTTCAGATATGAGTAAAGTGAAAAAAAGTTGCGCAATGACATTAGTGAACTTTTTTCACTTCACTCATATCAGAAAATCACTTGGAAAAGTGTCAAGTGAAAAAACGGGCAAATGTACGTAACGGGCAAATGTGCGTATCAGTGCACCCGCGACAATTACGTTTGGTGTCAACTGACCCGCCTGGTTTCCCTTCAGATTTTAGTTGACGGGTCACCGAACCATGTTCAATGTCCATGTACATAACAATATTAATTCCTTTCCCACACTGGCGCACTTGCAAATTATCACGCGACCCACCAATTAAAATCTGAATTGACACCAGGGGTTTTGTAGATTTGGACCCCCGCGGGCGTTCATATAGATAGTAAATCGCTCCTCCGGAGGGATAGATAGCTGAAAAAAATTTTTCTTTTTTTTGGGGGGGAGGGCGGTTCGCGGGGGTCCAATATATAGGCTTTTCCGAGGTATAGAAGGAAGAAAAGGGAAAAAAATCGCTAAAAGTAGGAGAAAAACAGCTAAAAATAGGTATATAATCACATATAGTACAAAAATAGCCGAAAATCGACAATACGGAACATGAATTAGAATTTTGAATGTGAAAAACTATTTTTTAAAGTACGAAAATTGGCGATTTTGAGCGAAAATTGGGGCAAAATCTCTTTAAAATCGCTTCAGATAGATAGATAGCTGACCGATTTGGGGGGGGGGGTGGTAGTGGACCAAAATTTTGCCTCCGGGATAGATAGCTGGCAGATTGGGGGTGGGTTACCCCCCCTACTAAACCCCTGCTGAACCCCAGTGTCATTTCCACATCAACTCAAAACGCCAAAAAATCACGCATAAGCCGTCCTCAAAGAATCGAACAGCATCGGTCTTCTGGGACACTTTGTAGGCTCCGTAATTCGGGCCACAAGGGCATAGAAAACACTGGGCACAGGGCAAAGGGCGACCAGGGCGAGCAGGAAGGGTTTGTCGGGCCAGCTGGAATGGAGGTGGGGGTTATTCGAGGGTGAAGGGTAGGGTTGCAGGGCACGGAAAATTTGGAGTGCGGAAATGGTATTTCAAAAGTCCTGATTTGTGTAGTCGTGTCGTGTTGACATATATATTACCTTCGAATTCGTCTTTATCGTACCTTTCTGACCATTTTAAACTACCGTATTACCTCGAAATACTCCCATGGGGGTTATTTTTTTGAGCAAAATTTGAGGGGGGGTAATTCGAGGGGGGTTATTATTTCGTCAGAAATTTTCGTAAGGATCGAAGTAAAAAGTAGGCATTTGCGTACCCAAAACACGTATTAAATGTGTCCAAACGGGGTATATTTGGACATAAAAACGTAGATAGCTACACAAACTAGTCTATTACCAGTAAAATACATCATGTACATTGCATACCTTACGTATTTTTTGCGTACATGACGTACATCACTCCGAAGGGGGGGTATTTCGAGGAGAGGGGGTTATTACTTCCCCAGCCCATTTTGAGGGGGAGGGGGTTAATTCGAGGGGGAGGGTTAATTTGAGGCGGGTTAATTCGACGTAATACGGTATTTAGCAGCCATTTATATTTTTTTAATCTCCCACAAAAGCTGCAAAAAGGAAATTTAACCATAAATCATTAAATAAATTTATCATTTATATTCAAATCCAATCACAGCCAAAAAAAACGTACTGTGAGAAAACAAACGCCAATATAGCGAAAGCAAAAATGGCGCAGTGTGCGAAAACGATGAAAATTGTCACTGCATTTCGGAATATTTGCCGCACCAGGCTGCACATTTCACTTTCTCTGCAAAAAAGTGCAAAAATTGATTTTTAAAAAACGTTAAGAAAATTGACGGGGATTGATCCAATAGCGTGCCAATTGAAAGTAAAGCAAGTAAGCTAAATGTAAAAATGAAAGTGACCATCATTTTCAATTATTTATAATTTGGTTTATCGAGTAATTACAATTTAGTGGGTAAGCGTTAGGGATGTCCAAAGGGCATTCACTTGAACCGTACCCCCCAAATGGCTGAGCTATATATCTATGTGGAGCAAACTTTGAGCGATCCCCCCCCCCCCAATTTTAACCCAAAATCGGTAATTTATGCTCCATTTTGCAAATTTTCACATTGGTCCAAAACTCGAAATTTTCGTCACCGCAAAAATTCTGTCAACGCAAATTTACAATACCCAACCCCCAAAAGAAAAATGTCGTAAAAATCGACACAAACGACAAAACTCACTTAAAACTCGCTAAATGGACTAGATTGGATATGAGCGCAGCGCCAAAAGTAACAATTGGGAATGCGTAATAAAATAGTCCAGCCAAAATAACGTGGCAAGCGATGATAACTGGATACAGGTACAGGGAGCCGTAAGCTAATTTGGATACGCGCAAAAATCTGAAAAGAAAAAAAGTGAATTTGTGGATGAGAAAATCAGCAGAGCTCAAGATTTTGGTCGGGGATGAATTAAAGTAATTAAGAGGTATACATAAAATTCGGAGTAACGACAATTGACACAAAAAGTTCAACTGTCACTTGACGACATCCGAACTTTTCGTAAAGTATGAATTCACCTTAAAAGTGGAGAACTTGCCTCAAGAAAGAATTCGGTGGGAAGGAGATATAAACTGATTCTATCTATTCAATTCTATTGACTTAAGCCTTGAAGTACAACACTGCGTAGCTTGTAGCTTGATGCTGCATGCTGTCAAGCAAAAAGTGTATCAGTCCACTTTCTGTGGGAAAAATGATGAAAATTGAACATCGACTTTTAAAACTCGTTAAATACATTAATTGCCCATACAAAGCAAATTTATCGGGGTTGGGAGCAATAATTTTATGGGGCAGCAGTGGGATTATTTAATGCAGCTTGATACACAAGTATTTAGTATGTAGCTTGATTTCAAAACTCACTTTGTGGAGAATCTCTTGAGAGGAAAAAATGCTACCAATTTGATAACAGCCATTACAGGAAGAGAAATGCTGTAGAAAGCCAGTGGCATTGAAAACCTGCGAACATAAATTTTTCAATCATTATTATCGAAATAAATGTATGGAAAAATAGCAAACAAAAAATCTCACAATGGGTAAACAGATTCTGATGTGCAGGGCAGAGTTTTGCCGTAAGAAACCACGGGATTATGCAGCATCGTGTACCAGTCCCTGTTCAAAATGGAAAAAGTTAAATCGAAAAATTATACAGAATATTCTTGAACAAGCAAGGCTGTATCAAGGAGGGGGGCGGGGGGGGGCTGCAGCCACCCCCCCCCCCCCGTTCCCGGGATGAAACATGAAACCTGGGAAAATACAACTTTCGGTACGATTTAGCAAGGTGTAATGCAAAAAATATGCGCGCCAGGGCGCATTTTGCTACCACACATTATAAATAGCACCGTGTTGCTCCCTGTAGTCGCAAATCCTTAAAAACTTTCTCAGCGACGTGTTTTTTGCTGTATTTGTATGTATATTATCACACATATACAGAGTTTCATGGCGCTGGCGCCAACGCCAATGGCGCCACCGCCCTAGCGCCATTCCGCCACCCCGTGGGTAAAAATTTAGGGGGGGGGGCTGAGTCCCCCCGTTCGCCGGGTACCGTAAACAAGCAGCCCCCCCCCGCTCAAAAATCCTGGATACGTCCCTGTAAACAAGTCCCTATTGGGTTATTTTGAGCCACATAATTTGAATCGGGAATTGTTAATGGGTGTTCATAGGTTCTTATTAATGTTAATGTGTTCATCAGTATTTTGCAGAAAAACACTGTAAACCGTGACGCAATGAGTACATTATGTAGCATTTCCGTGACGAAATCAGATGTTGGACATACCACAATTTTGACACATGGGGAATTATTCAAGGTGGATGTTACTCAACGGAGGTAACTTATTCAAGAATAAACGGTAGCCAAAACAACCAAAAAAATGAACAAACTTCAAACTCATCGTGCGACACACCCGCAACAGTCCAAAATTGCCCCCATTTTCCCAATGCGAAAACAAACAAATTGTTAACAAAGCTGCGACGACACTCTCAAACAAACTACTGAAGCATAACAGGGTCGCAGCCAGACCAGGGGAGCGTCTGCGGATAAAATGTACCATAGAACAGAGTAGAAAATGATAGAAAAAATCTAATTTTAACAAAACGCCTTATTTAAAAGAATTGCACCCCCCCCCCCAAGTCGGGCAGCTATCATTTTATCCCGGAGCATCGGCAACTTTTCGGCTATTATCCTTTGGCCGAAATCAGCCAGCTAAGCTAATTATCTGGAGCGATTTTTGAGAAATTTCATCTGCTGTTTCTATCTTTTGCAAATTTTCACCTTCAAAGCCACTAGTGAATGTACCTTATTGCAGTGGCGTAGCCAGGATTTTTGAGCGGGGGGGGGGGGGGCGCATTGTATACGGAGGCCGGCGAACGGGGGCGGCGGCGGCAAGGGCCCATTCCGCAAAAAAGCCCATTCCGCATTTTTGCCCATCCCGCAAATTATGTGACCCATCCCGCAAATGTGCCCATTCCGCAAACAGGTGATGCAACTTGCGGGATGGGCCATTTGCGGAATGGGCACATTTGCGGGATGGGCAAAAATGCGGAATGGGCTAGGTATCCCCCCCCCCCCCCCCGCAGTCCGCACATATGATGTTACCAAGCGCGGCCCGGGGGGGGGGGAGCAGCCGCGCTTACCGCTTACGGTCGCAACAAAAATGTTTCAATTGTTTCAAGTGTTTTCAATCACCCCCCCCCCCATGCAGCAAACAACAAGCGGCGGCATCGGCTGGCTGACAATGGTCTACACTTAATGGACAATGAAAACAATGAGAAAATGAGCTACGTAAAATTTCTCAATTTCATGGTCGATACTAACCCCTTTATAATCGATTCACACCCCCAACTACCCAGATTCAACCCACCTGAAAGTCTGTTTACAGTGCCCCAGATGTAAAGATCTGTGTGTTCACGATTTCATGTGAGTGATAAGGGCGGTATTGATGTTTTTTACTTGATCGATTATCGATGATCGATCCCTCTTATTCACGTGTGTGGCACGTGCAAATGACATGCATATTATGCTGTCAATTGCGTAGTGCCACTCAAGTGCAACTGCCCCCCCCCCCCCGAGCGTGCGTAATTAAGTGGCAGTTCGCGGCTCTGGCAATTACATGTTGCCAGTGCTGAACACACTGATCTTTACATCTGGGGCACTGTAAATTGACTTTCAGGTGGGTTGAATCTGGGTAGTTGGGGGTGGGAATCGATTATAAAGGGGTTAGTATCTACCATGAAATTGAGAAATTTTACGTAGCTCATTTTATCATTGTTTTCATTGTCCATTAAGTGTAGACCAATGTAGCGGGCACGCCCATGGCGCTAGCGCCAGTGCCACACCATTTTTCGGCCGGTTCCTAGGCAAGGGACTCTGGCTCAGAATGGGATTCGCACCGGTTGCGGCTGTCGGCTAAACCAAGTCGTCCTTCATCCAGCCCAAATCGGTAGGCCACAAATGCATACAGCTCCGCCGTGCGCATATCCGGCGCCGCTAAGAACTCGATCGCGCGACGGGCGCACGAGCCACGGCAGTGCACCGCCAAGCTGCGTGATTATTGTTCTTACGAATTGACAACACGATAAGCAGCGAAAGAACCTACGAAAAGCCGGGTCTGGGGGCGGAGTCGTCAACACGCTAGTCGTCACGGTAGTTGTACCAGTAGTGGTGGTCAAACGCGACGTACTCAGTTCGGTTGTCGGGGTAGTCAAGCTGAACAGATTGAGAATTAAGTTACAGCGCTTGTTGGCCAGAAAACTTGAAAATTCTCACGAAGTGCTCGTGGTCGTGGAACTAGTCGCAGCCGAAGTCAACGGCACCGACGGAGCGCCCACCGTGCTGGTGCGGACAGGCATCAGATCCTATTAAAAAAAATTGGGATTTGTGTTGGATACACTGACGTTTTAAATTTCACCAACACCAACCTCGTGACACGCCGTAATGTGGCCGAAACGCCTCAGGATAGCGAGGGACGGGCACCGATCGCCCTGCCAGAGAACCACGTAGGGACCGCCCGGGATGCGGGGCACCCACGGCCTCGCGGCCAGGCGCTGCAGCTCCGCCCTCGTGCCACGACAACGCAAAGCGTCATCCAGACGCCGCACCTCGCACAAAGCGCCAATGACCCGGTGCGAGCCACCGAGCGATAACACTCCGCACGACGACAGCTAAAATAAAATGGGGAACGATTTTGTCTAAGGTGGGGCGAATCCACCTAATTACCCCTTAAACAGGACACTGGAAGCCCTTCCTGTGTCCCAAAAGTGTCAATACCACCAAAGTTTGTCAGTTCTCAAAATTTTGCAAAGTTGCGAAAAACATCCAGATGTGAAAATCCGGATGCTTTTCACAACCCTATTTTCAAAATTTATGGAATAGGAAAACTTATGATTTCATTTAAATGCATTTTCAATCATTTAATCATAGTTGTTAAATTGTATTTACTATTACTCTATATTTACAAATACTAGAGTACCGCGTAAATACATTTACTTTTCCTCACGAAATTACTAGTACTCATTTACTCGCGTACTCTTAGAAAGTACGCAAGTACCGAAAAAGTATTTCTAGGGGACAGGAAATGCCATTCTGCGAAACTGAAAATGACTGACATAAGACATTTTCAATAAATATTGTAGCAAGTCAATTAAGTACAACAACAAACACTTAGCAAAAAGCAGAAAACATGTATTTGTTTGTCTATTTTGTCTATCAGGGCCAAAGAAAATTTGAAAACATCAATTTCTTCAAGAAAATACTAACTTTTTACATTTTCTGCGAAAATATATTTTTAGTTTTTTGAACAGTTACTTCAGAAAAAAAGAGATCGTTTCTTCATTTTCCTGGAAAAACATCGTACACACGTCTGACGCAATGCCACAATATTTTAACAAAAAGACACTTTACATTTCTTTACTCAGGTGCGAGTAAAAGAAAATATTTTACTTTTGAACAAAGTTCAGCACTTTTAACAACTCTAATCTTAATTAGACACATAAGGAAATTCATTTGAGCTAATAAAAGAAAATTATAGCTTGACAACAAAAAATTCGTTTTTTTTGGCTAGTCAATTAATAAAAAAAATCGAAAACCGACCAAAACTAAAATGCTAACAGCTCGCATTTTAGCTAGATAATTCAGGTCAATTAATCTAGGAAACCTGGGGAGAAAAAACAGCAAATAGGGAATTAACGAAATTCTGTCCAGATAAATAGAAAATATTCAACTAAAAGTGACCAAATTCTGCAACTAAAACTGAGCCAAAAGCTCAAAATAAGCAACTTACACTCTCTTATCATATTTCAGCCAATGCCTTTGGCATAGTCTTGTTGATTACAAGATACCAATTTTGCCAGATGTGGCATTTTTGGCTCACACCCAGCTAGCTCAAATGTAAATGATAACTGGGGGCCGATAAATTATGACGGAACGCGCGCGTAAAATACGCACGTTCCGGGGACTTACCGCGAATAAAAAGTAAAATCAATAGGCAATTTTTTCAAATTTTGAACGACTTGTCGTATGAAGACGTATGAGAACGGAACAGCCCCCGGCCACACGAATCATGACCCTGCTGCGCTCACCGCAAGATGTGGGAGAACCCAACCCAGCGCAGCTGAACAACTGGCGCGACAGATTGGCTGAGGCCCAAGCGAATTGCACAGAGACACAGAAAATAATTCGGGAAATGGACGAAGGCGCCCGTCCATGCTACGGGGCACACTTCGCCTATTCGAACCTGTTGGCCTATGTACGTAACCCCACACAGCCAACGGAAAAAGCAAGACGCACCAGAGTATATGTGCCGAAGTCACTCCGGGTGCAAATGATTGCGGAACATCATTCGACCACATTAGGGGGACACCTAAATGCGCGAAAGGTGATCTCGTTGATGTCCCAACACCTGTACTGGCCAGAGATGAACCAGGACGCATACAACTACATCAGAACGTGTGCACATTGCCAAGCACGCAACACGCCAGTACCAAAGACCAGGCTACCACTGCCGGAAACACAGCAAACTTTACAGCCTTTCGAGTGGATACATATCGATCACCTAGAGCTGCCAACCAGTTACTCCGGACACAGCTACGTATTTCTGGTTGTCGACAGATGCTCACGCTGGGCAGACGGATGGGCTGTGGAACGCACCGATGCCAAAACTGCAGCCCAACTGCTGGTCGAAAACTGGATCTGCAAATATGGAGCACCAACGTATCTGACGTCGGACTGCCATGCTTCATTCACTGGCGAGATCTTCACCGAAATCACGAAGCTGTTCCAGATACGAAAAATAAGTACGGCGCCATTTCATCCCCAGAGCAACGGCATAGTGGAAAGGGCGAACCGGAGCCTGCTAGGCTTGCTGGCAGCATGCATGAGAGATTTAGACCACCATGATTGGCCGACTTGGTTACCATTTGCGCTAATGGCGAACCGAATGGCGGTACACTCGGCGACTGGGGTCTCACCCTACACATGCGTTTTTGGACAAATGCCGCGCACCACTCTAGCAGCCGACTTGACACCAAAAAGATTTGAAACAGCCATGGAATACCCGAGTTACATCAGCACACTGATGGCCAACCTGCGGCGCATCTGGGCATTCGCGAACAAGGCAAATCAAGAACAAAACAGACAGAACAAGAATCTGCACGATCGCAAATGCACCAAACCACAGAACCTGCAAACTGGGTGCCTGGTGCTCAAGAAATCAATGACCATACCCAGAAACCAGACAGGAAAAACCAGAGATCTATGGATTGGGCCGTACATGGTGACTAAACTGATCGGCGACCCACCAAAAACGGTCCACCTACAGAAATGGAATGAACCGGATGGACCACACCTGAGATTTCCCGCCATGCTGGTCAAGACATGGTACCCACGCGAGGACACGTACCCGACATTTGGGCACGGTGGCCCAGCCGCACAAGAAACTGACGGAACAACGGCGCCCGAAGCCAATGACGGCGCGTCCACGCCAGCCATAGCACCCGCAGACACGACGGCCGCCGCACAGAGTCAACAGGAGGCATACAACACAGCACCGACGGTGCCCCCGCCAAACAACACAGCACCGCAACCTCGAATGGCCACCAGATACAACCTGCGCGTCAACCCAAAGAAGAAAGTCATCGGCATGATTCGAAATCAACAAGGGACCCCAGAGGACGACACGGACGCGTTGTGCCGGGAATTGCTGAACTTGAGCCAGTTGGAAAGCGACGATGCAGAATGGCGAACGACCCCTCTTCCGGATGGTGGCAGCATGAACTACGAGACCAACATCATCGGGCAGATCGATCAAGGCATCGCAGCTGACCTATGGCAACACCCGGGGCCAACCAACGACAGACGCCAGGCGCCTGCGGTTCCCCTTCTGAACGCGGACATAGCCGAGGCGACAGAGTGTATGGCGGCACACGACAACACCGGCACGTTACACATTCTACCAACACGTCTCAAAATCCTGGTGCCACCCCACAGCTGTTTCGAAACGGGCATTCGCGTCACGATTCCCGCGGGATATGCTGCTCGACTGTACCACCCGCGCGACCACGGCTTCCGCTTCAAACTGCTCGAGCAAACGTACCCCGCTGGACGCCATCGCGTTTCGCTATGGTTCATCGTCAACACAACAATCACCTTCACTGTGGATGATACCTTGGCTTGTTTGCATTTGTATAAGATAACAAACACAAATTAAATCATAACTCCATGGATAACCCCAAAATGCTAAACTTGAACTAGGACAATTGATCGATTTATTCATATAACCTATAATCATCGCGCAGATGTGAACTGAACATGACTTTGTATGTATATTCACTTATTGTTGAGGGTGTGAAAACCACAAAATACAAACCTTTCCCAGAACTACATCACAAAAGTATCACACTTGTAAAAAACGGAGCTAAAAAACCTGCTCACTATTCCAAGGTTTACACACCCCGTTGTTGTTCGCAGTTTCAATTATTATACGAATTTATCAAGGCCTGTGCGAGGTCGCTACAGTGTCTAGGAAGGGGCGAATGTAGCGGGCACGCCCATGGCGCTAGCGCCAGTGCCACACCATTTTTCGATCTGATGTCAACTCTAGCGGCTAGAGTTGACATCCCAATGATTTTGCCGCCGACGCCGTAAAAACTCCCATTTTTACAAATTACACGCCGCGCAGCGGCCCAATTTCGCGCCGCCGACGTACTACGCGTGCACGCACCGCCACCCCAAAAACTGTGTATCTATGTCCGAGTTTGAAGGGGTGCAGCACGCAGAGTACGTCGGCAAGTCCAGTTTCTGACGACGTAAATATCATGACGAGCAGATGTAATCTGGCGTCATGCAAATTACACTACCTAGGGCATCGTAAAATGTACTTTTTGACACTTTTTGAAGGGTAATTTGCATGATGCCACCTATATTTAATTACGTCTTTTGTTTGAGAATTTTACCTGTTTAGAATGTCACCCACCTGTGAAGTTTACCCCCCCAAAATAATTGTGCATAAAAGAACGTGTGTGCAGTGAAATAGACAATCAGTTGGTATTCAATTCTAGAATTTCATCAAGCCACAAAGTGCACTACCTATAAGATCATGGCCTATGGAGAATACATGTATTTATTGGAGACCCTGGTTCAGGATTCAGGTCCCTTGGGACTTCAGTCTGACTGCTACCTTTCTCAACAAACCCATTTTGATTGTGAGTATTTACACTGCACACACAGGTAATTGGTAAACAAAGGTAATATTTAATTGCTTGTTTTTATCATGTAAATCTGATGTACTTGTTAATGCATGGAAACGATTATGTATTTGCAACCCCTGATACTATTTTGTATTTATTCAACTGGCCACCGAAAATATGGCTACAAAGCCCTCTTATAAAGAAGCTGGTTGAAAACTGTGGAAATGATTTTACTTGGCTTTATTAACACTTGAAACAAAACGTAAAACACTAATTACTTGTCAAAAAACGAATCCTCCCTTCACCGCGACCCGGGGTCGCGCTGGAAACGCGCCAGAAACCCGGGCCACCCCTAAAACCATTGTCAGCCAGCCGATGCCGCCGCTTGTTGTTTGCTGCATGGGGGGGGGGTGATTGAAAACACTTGAAACAATTGAAACATTTTTGTTGCGACCGTAAGCGGTAAGCGCGGCTGCTCGCCCCCCCCCGGGCCGCGCTTGGTAACATCACATGTGCGGACTGCGGGGGGGGGGGGGGGGATACCTAGCCCATTCCGCATTTTTGCCCATCCCGCAAATGTGCCCATTCCGCAAATGGCCCATCCCGCAAGTTGCATCACCTGTTTGCGGAATGGGCACATTTGCGGGATGGGTCACATAATTTGCGGGATGGGCAAAAATGCGGAATGGGCTTTTTTGCGGAATGCTACACTGTCGGCGGCGGCGCCCCCCCCCCCTAAAATTTGGCCCGTACAATGGCGGAATGGTGTTATGGCGCTGGCGCCAATGTCTACAAAATAAGAACATATATTTACCAAAACGTTTGAAAATTGGCTCCGAATTTAGTAATTTGTTACGGTATTGATAGTCCGGACGCGTACCTAAGGATACTACAGGCTTGCGCGCAATTTTTTTTCGATCTACCTATAAAATGGCTATAGAAATGTGCCATTCCCGCCAACTTTTCTGTCCGGCCCGGGAAGGGGGGGGGGCGGCCGCCCCCCGCCCCCTGGCTACGCCACTGCCTTATTGCAAAAGTTCTCCATTTTTGGCTATATAACGTGCTGATATACCTATTCTTTGACGGCTTTCCCCTTAATCTGATTTGTAAAAGCATATTGAACCCCCAAAATCAAAAATGTTTCAGCTGCTCCTCTGTAATAGCTATTTGCTAGCCACCGTGAACGTTAAAATCCTGGGTACCCCTGAAAAAAAACAGTAACAACAAAACAACCCCAAACTCACTTTTCACCATCACCATCCCCAGCGTTTTTCATGTACAATTTCAACACAATTGTGACATTCCCAACTAGGGGCAACAAGGCGCAAAACAGAAGATAAAGCCAATCGTAAACTGTTAAATATTCATCGCATTTTGAACATTCCAGCCCATCAAATGCGCGCGTGCCCCATGGGCAGGCCTGGGAAGAAGAGAGATTACGGTAAGAGGCAGGGACGTATCCAGGATTTTTGAGCGGGGGGGGGGGGTAGGGGAACCGAACCGACCCGAACCGAACCGAATTGAGAACCGAGCACTATTTTGGAACCGAGAACCGGAACCGAGCTTGAGAACCGAACCGGAACCGAGCTTGAGAACCGAACCGGAACCGAGAACCGGCACTTATACCCGGAACCGAAGTAAATACCCCAAAGAACCGAAATTTTCTACTACTTCTACTTCAACACCTACATCTAAGCCTTTAAACAGCAACTGAACATCTTGGTTCAGAATTGCAAAATTCATCTGTTTGCAAAATGATTGCGCGGGAGCGTGTAATTTCACATACCGTATTTCCTCGAAATACCCCCCCTCGTTTGACCCCCCCTTTCGAGACCACTATGAAACAATCACCCCCCCCCTCGAAATACCCCCCCAAATTGAGTGTAAAGGGAACGTACATGACAATAACTGTAGTTTATGTTCTGTGTACTGCAGAACACACGTTAAAACAATGTCGGTGTCACGTTAGAACAGTGTACATACCGCATACATACTAATATTAGTCTACAGAACCTTATAAATGGCGGTTTTTGTTGCATTTTTCGCCGTCTGCGTACGTTTCAGACGACAATTTCGTACTTGGTTTTCAAAAATTTTCTTGTGAAATAATAACCCCCCCCTCGTTTAACCCCTCCCCCTCTCGGGACCACTATGAAACAATCACCCCCCGGGGGGTATTTCGAGGAAATACGGTATACTCCAGCAACATTACACCTTACAATGAAATCTACCATATCCCACCTGAATAAAAGAACAAACATAACAAAATTTCAGCATATTTACCAAATTGCTTTGATAAATATGATGAATTTTTTTATGTATCTTCGTTTATTCAGATGGGATATGGTAGATTTCATTGTAAGGTGTAATGTCGCTGCAGTATACACAGTATCACTGGTAGTAGTTTTCATTGGTTTTGTCGCAGTTTCAACCGTAGTTGGCAAAAGTTATTTATGTTTGTACTCAAAATAATACGCGTACTCACCTCGTACTCGTACTACATAAATACATTTACGTTTCCTCCAGAAAAAAATACCAGTACTAATTTACTCGTGGACTTTTTGTAAGTACGCGAGTACAGAAAACGTATATGTTGGCTTTTACACTTTTTTTAAATACCAGTATTTTTATAACAACTCTGATTTCTGCATTCTACCATGAAATATTAAGCTGTGATATGCTCCTGTAGTATGAAATATCCAACCAATGTACTTACACATGTAAAGTTGGGTAAATATATTGTTTTTCTGTTGTTCAGCCGATTATTACCCGATACCCGGTTATTTTATTACCCGGAACCGAAATTTTGATCATTTTAGAACCGAAAGAACCGAAAGAACCGAACCGGAACCGAGTTTAAGAACCGAACCGAGAACCGGGACCGAAAATTTTCAGGAACCGAGAACCGATACCCGAACCGAAATCTTTTGGAACCGAGAACCGAGAACCGGAACCGAAAATTTTGAAATTCCCAACCATAGGGGGGGGGGGGCTGCGTGTTTACGGGGGCCGGCGAACGGCGGGGGCTCCCCCTCCCTAAAGTTTTTCCCTATATAGGGACGGAAAAGCGTTTTGGCGCTAGCGCCATACAAAAGCGCCACGCCATGGCGCTATTGGCGTTGGCGCCAGCGCCAGGAACCGCTTTATATGTATGTAAATATGCATACATATACAGCGAAATTCGGAAAAATGTATTCATTTCCAAGGATTTTGGTTTACAGGGGCGATCCGCTGAAAATACACTGCACGGGGAAGAAATTGCGCGCTTGCGCGCAAAATTTTTAAGAAATATCGAAAACTATATCGGAAAAGTTGCATTTTCCGGTACTTTTTAGGTCTCACCCCGGGAAGGGGGGCTCCCCCCCCCTGGATACGTTCTTGGTAAGAGCTAATATATGGCTTAGAGGTTAGCGTGTTTGCGCAGCGCGCACACGTAGGTAGCTGGGTTCGATTTCTACCGCGAAAATTTTACCTATCTATGATTTTGGTCAATGTAAAGGTTTCCAGGTGCAGGTAAACACTCGGTGAAAAAATGATCCAACTCGATTTAGCAATCTTTAACTATCGACTTTCGATCGTGGACGCATCAAATCGATTCGCACAGGCACCTGGAAGCAGTCCCAGACCCTGTAAAATGTCATGCAGTGTCAAGTCACGTGTACTCCGGTTACTTTACACCTTGCACGCTTGGTTCCCGCTGGAAGTGTGCCAACGATGGTGCGAGTTTCATAAAAATATGACGAAATTGATTGTTATAATGTTTTTCATTAACATATTCACATCGATGAATTTTTTCCATCTTTTTACGGAAATCGCATGATTTTGAAATCATTGGCACGCTTACAACACGAGACATAAATCCGTGCGAGGCCACGTACACATGCCATTTTACCCAAAGTTTTACATGACATTTGACATTTTACAGGGTCTGGGACTGGCACCAGGCTTAAAAGCGCTAACATATTCACCCCAAACCAACAGTGCAATTCCTCAATGTTAGGGCATCATTCTGACCGCTCAAATTCGACAACATGCCATAACCATCGTCGATTTTCAGCCCGCAATATTTGGGACAGCGGGCAATGTACGAATCCAGAGTTTCCATGTTTCTAAAATTGCACGGAAATGGACGAAATTTTGGTGAAACTTGGCGGTGAGCCAACAATTCAAGTATTTAGACTTTGGAAGTGGCAACCTTTCAGACAGGACTACTGTCACAGGAGTTTCCAAGTACAGTTGGGACGATATGACTTTTCGATATTTTTTCAGATACTCGTTATTCGATATCGATATAGACCCTCGATATTCAATGGGAGAAAATGTTCGATATCTGATTTGAAAGTCGATATTTGATTTTTTTGATATCGTTATTCAATAGAATATATCGTCCCAACCCTAACACCAAGAAATGCACCAGCTTTCAATTTATGTCCAGGCAAAAAATTATTTACACACTGACATTTAGATTGTCAAAAACAATTTATTTTGAAGCGGTTTCATACACAAACATATTTATTCAATAATAAATACCCATTTTGTACATTTTGGTAGCAAGACGTTTTCCAACCAGTTTTTAAATCACACAACTAATAAAACATATTTACGAACTATTTATTGATGTACGTCAAAAAAAACTTTTTAAAAATCATCTATAAACACAAACAATATCCAAATCATGGAGGCCCACTCATTTTGACAATAAAAACGATAAATAAAAACACTAGAACTATAGTTCATTGCTTTCTGTAAGTATTTACATGTGCTGATAAAATCAGGGACGTATCCAGGATTTTTGAGCGGGGGGGGCTGCTTGTTTACGGAGGCCGGCGAGGGGGGGGGGGCTCAGCCCCCCCCCCTAAAATTTTAGCTACATAGTGGCGGTATGGCGCCATGGCGCTGGCGCCATTACTAGGCGCCACGCCATGGAGTCATTGGCGTTGGCGTCAGCGCCATGGAACGCTGTATATGTATGTAAATATACATACAAACCAGCAAAAACACAACGATTTACAACGATTTGCAGCCACATGGAGCGAATCGGATGATAATACCTTGTTCTGGTGAAGAATGCGCGCTTGCGCGCAAAATTTTTTACGCAGACGTTGAAAAAGTCGAATTTTTCGGTCACTTTCTGGTCTCGGCCCGGGAGGGGGGGGGGGGGCTGCAGCCCCCCCCCGCCCCCCCCTGGATACGGCCCTGGATAAAATCTTTTCTACAATATCAAATAATTGAGGTAAAGCGATACGCATTGAGGTAAGTGTCCACACACCCCGGATTTTAAAATCAGCAAAGAATACCGTATTTCCTCGAAATACCCCCCCCCCGTTTGACCCCCCCCTCTCGAGACCACTATGAAACAATCACCCCCCCCCCCTCGAAATACCCCCCGCCAGATTGAGTGTACAGCTAACGTACATGACAAATACTGCAGTTTGTGTTCTGCATAGTGCAGAACACACGTTAAAACAATGTCGGAATCACGTTAGAACAGTGTTTATACCATCTACGTACTACTATTAGTCTACAGGAGTCTATACATGTCAGTTATTGATGCATTTTTCTACCCCAGCGCACATCGCAAACAACGATTTTGTACTAGGATTTCAAAAAATTTCTTACGAAATAATAACCCCCCCCCCTCTCGGGATTACTATGAAACAATCACCCCCCGGGGGGTATTTCGAGGAAATACGGTTGTTGAAACCAGTGTGGGCACAATATGAATCAATGTGATGGTAAATGAAGGAATGATGGAAGGAATTGTCTAATGTAAAATGCTTTACAATTTTGACAAATATCATGTAAGATGTAAAAAGTTCAGGTACTAAAATATTTTCCCGTTTTTAAAAAAATTGACATTTTACATGACATTTGACTGTGGACTTATTCAAACACACTACTTAACAGCAAAGATTCCTTATCAAATCACACAGCAGTACCCTCATTATCCGACAGCAAACCACCCTCGATGAACAACTTTCTTTTTGTCGCATTTCTGCACGTTACGACATCAGCCTTACTTCTAGGCGTTTCAAAGTTGTCATTGTCATTGTCACTGCCAATTTTGTCATTTGTCACTTTTTCTGTCGTACTTCTGTGTTGTGAAGTTGCCAGATGCGACTGTTTCCGCTGGTCTAGGTAGTCGCTTATGATCGCTGCACAGTGGGTGGCTCTGCGGGGGGGGGGGGGGTAATTTTAAGTGCCGACGCCACTTTTCTTGTCAACTTCAAAATCAATCGGACAGATCGGCCATATAAAATAAGTGCGTTTTCATAGACCCCCCTTATCTCGAGAGTTGGGGATTGTTCGAGGTAACAAAAATTTCGGTCGTAGCCCCGACGCCAGAACCAAACATACTCAAACGGCATGAAAATCGGCCAATGTACAACAAAATGCGTCCACACTAGGCATGAGCGTGGGTCTCCAAAACGGCTTTATTAAGAAAAACGTTTAAAAAACGCTGTTGTCGTTTTAAAAACGGGGTGTTTAGGAAAAATCCCTGTTTTTTCCATCCCCAGACTAGGGTTGGAAAAAAAACGTTTTTTTCAACTCGATGTTTTTTTTAAAAAAAAACAACGTTTTTTAAATAAAAAAAAACGTTTTTTTTTATTTAAAACAAACGTTTTTTTTAAAAGCTCCCAGATATGACCTTGTGTCAACATATATAGGTATATCAGACAGTGGCAATACTCTGTGATGTTATATATGACCATATAATGTCTGTGGAGCCATGGGATAGCATTATAAGTGGTGATTTGTGTCAAAAATATCAAGTTTTCGTCGACATATCGTTCGTATATCGCCTTATAGTCAAATGTTCGTGACTTCAGGTAAAGTTTGGCACGGAATAGTGATGAAACAAGGTTATAAAAGGAGTTTGTTACTTTAAGAGTGAAGTTACACACTGTGGAGGTACATGGAAGCACATTACCTCTATATTATATACTACACTGACATATGACGGCTTATTAACCCATGGTAGCATATATAAATGGATACTTTGATACTAAAAATGCCACAAAACCATTGACCAATGTCAATTTGGTGTGAAATTGCGCGCTTGCGCGCAAAATTTTTGCAAAACACCTAGTGCTTAGTACTAAAAATTTCGGTCGATGTTTTTTTTAATAAAAAAACATTTCGGACGTCATGTTTGTTTTTAAAAAAAAACGTTTTTTTAAATAAAAAACGTTTAAAAAAAACATCGGCCAACCCTACCCCAGACTACACGAAC
>OZ038450.1:29560631-29754353 GCA_964036195.1 Sphaerolaimus hirsutus | reverse complement strand
GGGGGGGCTTGGGGAGGGCTCGCGGGGGCAAAATAATATGCTTTTTCAGTGCATAGAAGGTCGAAAGGGGACAAAATCGCTAGTAATTGGTTAAAAGTGGCTAAAAGCAGGTTTAAATTGGCTAAAAACAGGCATATAACCATGCATATAGCTGGAGAGCACGATTTTGAAGGTGAAAAACTATAAAAAGGTGCGAAAATTGGGGGAAATTTTCTCAAAAACCACTCTAGATAGATAGATAGCTGAGCGATTGGTGGGTCTATGGGGGTAGTAGCCAAAAATTTTGCCTCGGGATAGATATATAGATAGCTGAGCGGCCTCCGGAATAGATAGATAGCTGGCGGATTTGGGGGGGCAGCCCCCCCCCAGCCCCCCCCTAGGAGACCCCTGCTCAAACGGCATCAAAATCGGCCAATGTACAACAAAATGGGTCCACACTAGGCATCGGCGTGGGTCTCCAAAACGGCTTTATTAAGAAAAACGTTTAAAAAACGTTTTTTCCATCCCCAGACTACACGAACGACTGGTGGACCCCCTAAAATGCCATATCCGATTTTTTATGCCCCTACGTTGAAAAAGTTTGCTGAAATCATGAACTCACTTATAGGCCCAAAAAACTGCAAATCCAGCATTGATAGAGATCATGACAGTAATAAAAATTACAACCACAGTGGTGACGGGCCAAAAATGGGCCAAATGTTCCAGCCATGATAACGTGGCTATTATATGCAGATGACCACTTTCGATCTGGAAAACGTCCGGAAAATGTAGTCCGCTGAGTGCACACGTGAAAATGAAAACTACCATATATCATCTGAATAATAGAAAAAACGTTTTTCGCATCATATTATTACATCGCAGGGGTCTCCTAGGGGGGGGGGGGGCTGCCCCCTCCCCCAAATCGGCCAGCTATATATCTATCTCAGAGGCCGCTCAGCTATCTATCTATCCCGAGGCAAAATTTTTGGCTACTACCCCCAAAGACCCCCCCCCCCCCGCCCCAAATCGCTCTGCTATCTATCTATCTGGAGTAGGGATGGCAAGCGCTTTTTTTTAAGCGCTTTTTTTTAAAAAAACGCCGCTTTTTTTAAAAAAAAAGCGCTAGGGTCCCAGCGCTTTTTTTTAAAAAAAAGCGCTGGCAAAAAATTTTGTACTTATGCACTAGGTATTTTGCTATTTTTTTGTGCGCAAGCGCAAAATTTCACATGCAAATTACCACTGGTGGCTGTTTTCATTGGTTTTGTGGCATTTTTAGTGTCATTGATTCTATCCCTGCATGTTATCATGTAATAACAAGTTGTGATATGTTAGTGTAGTATAGAATAATCAGCTTATGTGCTCCCAAATACTTCAACAGTGGGGAACATTAGTCTCAATGTATTAGCCTTCTCTTCTAGCCTGGTATATAAGCACTATTTCATGCCTAACTTCACTCGAAGTCATGAAACGTTCACAAACCGAGATATACATGATGAGTCAACATAAAAAGTAGTAATTTTTTGGCAGAAATCACCACTGATCATGTTATCCAATGACTACACAGCCATTATATCGCTATATATCATCACAAGTACTGCCACTTGTCTGATATACCTGTATATATTGATACAGAACCATATTTGGGAGGTTTTTAGGGAACGTCTCGACATTTTTTTGAAAAAAAGCGAAAAAAGCGCGTTTTTTTAAAAAAAAGCGCTTTTTTTTTAAAAAAAAGCGGGGCCGTTAAAAAAAAGCGCTTTTTTTCCATCCCTAATCTGGAGTGGTTTTTGAGAAATTTTGCCCGAATTTTCGCTCAAAATCACTTTTTTGCTCCTTTTTTACAGTTTTTCACCTTCAAAATCATGCTTTCTGGCTATATACATGGTTATATACCGGTTTTTAGCCATTTTATACATACTTTTGGCTACTTTTAACTGATTATTAGCGTTTTTCCCCTTTCTGCCTTCTTAACCTTGAAAAAGCCTATATATTGTGCCCCCGCCAGCCGCCCCCCAGAAAATTTTTCAGCTATCTATCCCTCCGGAGGAGCGATTTGCTATCTATCCAGCCCCCGCGAGGGCCAAAATCTTGGAGACCCCTGGGCGTGTGTAGCAAGACAAGTGAAAACTCAATTGGTAAGTAAATAAATTTGCAGATGAAAATACACATGTCACTTATTTTTACTCGTCACTTAACCAAGTTCAGTCAACTTACCACTTACAACTTCACCTAACACCACCCACTTAAATTTACTTGCCACTTCACTTATCACTTTTCTTGTCACTTGCCCACGCAAGCCATTCAAAATCAGGGCCGTATCCAGGGGGGGGGGCGGGGGGGCTGCAGCCCCCCCCCCTCCCGGGGCGAGACCAAAAAGTGACCGGAAAATGCGACTTTTTCAACGTCAGCGTAAAAAATTTTGCGCGCAAGCGCGCATTCTTCACCAGACATAAGGTATTATCATCGGATTTGCTCCATGTGGCCACAAATCATTGTAAATACATTCAATGTTGTGTTTTTTTGCTGTTTTGTATGTATATTTACATACATATACAGCATTCCATGGCGCTGACGCCAACGCCAATGGCGTCATGGCGTGGCGCGTACTAATGGCGCCAGCGCCATGGCGCCATTCCGCCACTATGTAGCTAAAATTTTAGGGGGGGGCTGAGCCCCCCCCCCCCTCGCCGGCCTCCGTAAACAAGCAGCCCCCCCCGCTCAAAAATCCTGGATACGTCATCGTGCAAAATGCAAAATCTAAATAAAAACCCTGAACAAACCACAATGTCAGCATCCTCCACAGTCACTAACACTTTTCCGATGGGCTCCAAAAGCGAATCATAAAAACCTTCAGTCAGCACTATGTCGATCGCGTGAGGAATAAAGTGCCTGCAAAAAAAAACTTTTATTTTTATTTGGGGGGGGGGAGAAAAATATTTAGTGTACAAAACAGTTTTTCGACTATTCAAGTAAAATCCCCTGCTGAAATAACTCCCCATGTTAACCGAGTGAGGAAACATTAACTTTCTTGCATAAATTTAAAGTCGAAAAATATGATGAAAAAGTAACTCCACAGGCAGGGGTCTAATTACCAAATTCCCCTTTTCCAAATCGAAAATAGAATAATCGAAACTTGAATTTTCCCATGTCTCATGTGGCGCCAGACCGGTGCACAAGTAAAACCGGTGCACAAGTAGGGCCGGTGCACAAGTAAAGTGCCCATACTTGGGCACCGGGCCAGGCGTTTACTTGTGCACCGAGCGGCTTTCTACTTAAGCATACATGTGCATTGCTTAGACACCACTTGTACATTACTCGTGGGCAGCACTTGGGCAGCACTCGTGCACCTTGCGTCAGGCCGGGTTAACTTGAGCACAGTGGCGTAGCCAGGGAAGGGCGGGGGGTGCGGCCGCCCCCCCCCACTTCCCGGTCCAGACAAAAAAGTTGCTGAGAATGTCAGTTTTCTATACCGATTTCGTAGTTTGTTTACAAAAAAACTTCCGCGCAAGCGCGCATTTCGCACCCCGCAATCTTTATCATTGTACTGTACATCGCATGAGTATAAATACCGCTTCAAATTATGAAATGCGGTAAAAAAAATTCATAAATTTAGGTAAAATTTTTTTTCTTATATTGTAGGCATTGATGCCAACGCCAACGCCAATCACGCCATAGCGTGGCGCCTACGAATGGCGCCAGCGCCATAATACCATTCCGCAATTATAGTGGTCAAATTTTAGGGGGGCGCTGCCGGGGGGGGGGGGGTGAGCGAGTAAACATTGCCTGACAGAAGGTGCACAAGTGGTGCCCAAGCAAAGCACATCTATGCTAAATAGCCGCCCGGTGCACAAGTAAATGCCCGGCCCGGTACCCAAGTACGGGTACTTTACTTGTGCACCGGCCCTACTTGGGCACCGGGTTTACTTGTGCACCGACCCGGCCCCGTCTCATGTCTCACCCGGGAGTTGCAGCTAGGGTTCAAACGGGACCGCGGTCCCGGTACATGATTCGGCAAAAAGTCGGGACTGGGGCGGTCCCGGTCCCGGTCCCGACACCCCAGTCCCGACAATAAAAAAAAGCCAGTCCCGGTCCCGGTCCCGACAATTAAAAAAAGCCAGTCCCGGTCCCAGTATTTTTTGGTCTCACCCCGGGAACGGCGGGGGGAGGCTGCAGCCCCCCCCGCCCCCCCCCCCTGGATACGTCCTTGATAGAGTACAAACGAGACCGCGGTCCCCGGTACATGGTTCGGCAAATCCCAGTCCCGGTCCCGACCCTCCAGTCCCGGTCCCGGTCCCGACAATTGACAAAAGCCAGTCCCGGTCCCGGTCCCGACATAAGAAAATTTCTGGTCCAGGTCCCGGTCCGAAAAACTGGTCCCGTTTGAACCCTAGTTGCAGCCCCTGGAAAAGTTTGCGTAACAAACCAAATATTTACATTTCCAAATTCTAAAAACCCAACATCACCTGTGAGCCTGGGACTTTTGAAACAACTTGGAAATGGGCCAATAATGCCATGGCATAGCCCAAGTAGCCAACCAATAAATCCAAGATGGTTTCGCATCGTTTCGTAGTACAGTAGCTTTTTTGTGCTCGAAAACAATTTGTCCGTTTATGTCCACAGAACGGAGGGCAGCCTGGAGACTGGAAATTTCGAATACTTATGTGTTTTTAAAAAGACTCAGTTTTTAAAAAGTGACTTTTTGGTTTAAGCTAAAATTTATGAAGATAGGATTTAAATGGACTCGTAATAACTAAGATTCTCGTCAATATGAGGCAGTTGTCAAACTATTTTTGTAGCGCAAGGGTCAAAAAAGTTTTACTTGATAATACAGATGAAAGTGAAAGGCAGCCAAGATGAAAGTGAGAAGTAAAAATTTACAGGTGTGAGCACAAATAGCAAGTAAAAGGTAACAATGTTTTTACAACTTAATATCATGTCAACTTTTGTCTTTTGACTTTTCAGGTCATTCCACTTCTCACTTTTAAATTTACTTTTCGTTTTACTTCTCGCTTCAAAACTTTTTTTCTTCTCAACTTGCTACTTGACCCCTAGCCTTTCAATTAGGGTTCAAACGGGATCCCGATCCCGATCCCGGATCCCGTGAAATTCCGGGATTTACCAGTCCCGATCCCGATCCCGATCCCGAAACCCCAATCCCGATCCCGATCCCGATCCCGAAATCTCAAAAATACCAATCCCGATCCCGATCCCGATCCCGAAAGTTTTCAAATCCCGATCCCGATCCCGAGAAACTCCCAAGTCCGGGATCCCGATCCCGGAAAAATTAGTGGAAATTATAAAAAGTGAAATAATGACGTTTTTGCATGCAAAAAAGTGGATGCAAACCCCCAGCGTCAATTTTATGCCACTTTTCTGGCATCCAACAGTGTTTTGAGACCTTTATGAACAACTGTGAATGCCAGAAAAATGGCCAAAATCTATATCCCTAGAACCCAATCCCGATCCCGGAAAAATGCCTATCCCGATCCCGATCCCGATCCCGTGACCCCAATCCCGGCCAATCCCGATCCCGATCCCGATCCCGAAATCTCAAATTACCAATCCCGATCCCGATCCCGATCCCGAAACCCCAATCCCGATCCCGATCCCGAAATCTCAAAAAGTGAATCCCGATCCCGATCCCGAAAAGTCAATCCCGTTTGAACCCTACTTTCAATTGAGTAATTTTCATCCAACCAACTTTCTTGTGGGCGCACTGGGGTCGACAAGAAGTTGCAAATGCAACTTGACAGTGTACGGAGTTCCCACGCACAGCTCTCCCACGTTCGAACTGGCCTCGTCTGAGAAAATGCCGATTTCAAGCGAACTTTTAAATCACGGGAATATCATCATGGGACACTTAATGTATAAGGCACTTTGCCAGTCACTTAAACGTTGGCAGCATCGAAATCCAATCAAAAATCTAATCGAGGCGTCTAATTCTAAAAGTCGACAAGTCCACAAAATGCAATTTTGAGTAAATCGTATTTTAAGTTTCAGACCCAATTCCAGGCCCGTGGTGCGTGTCCAATTTGGCTCTCTCAGGCTTTTCATTAAGTTCCATATGTTGACAATAAAGTGTCAAATTTTCAGCCCCTAATCTCAACGTATATGTGAAAAATGGGGTGTCCATAAAATTCCATTCGGTCAGAGCAAAACTGTTTTTGGGAGGGAAATGGTCGCCTTCTTGCACGCGAGAACATTTTTGTTCCCGGTGATGACGACGCTGCCTTATGGGAAATTTTTGGAGTTGTCAACTTTTAGAAATCGGTGTCCACAGTGGGCTTGTCGACTTTTAGCCCAAAATTAAGTGGACTTGTCGACTTCTTGCCCAAACTTTTTGCATTTATCCCAAAAAAATGTCAAATTTGGCACTTTGCCATATGGCCATGTGAGGTCAAAAAATCTATGGAAAATGATGAAAAATGTGAAAAAGTAGCTCCAGATGACGTTTCCGGGCATAACTCGAAATTTTCATATTACGGACTTGTCGACTTTTAGGATTGGATGCCTCAATTTCAACTTCAGATCAGATTGCGACAAAAACCGACAACGATTTCTCAAACGGAACAACAAAAATAAAAATAGAAAAACCAAACTAACCCCCACTTCTAAACACGATGCTGGAAGTTGGGAACGAACAGACGCCATATTGTTTATATAATTCATGGGAGCACGTTTCGTAAACAAAATTGAGCCTCGGAATGTGAAATTCGGGATTGCTAGGTTTCAAAAAATTGTGGGTCACGAGCGAAATTAAAAAGGCAACACATAAAGATGATATTAAATGGCTAGCTGCCAATAGTGTGTTTGATATCAATGAATTCACGAAATTTTGCTTGTTTAGTTCGCTTTCTCTCGTCGAATTTGACGTTTCCACAGCAGAAACACACTGATCTTTCGACATACCGGAAGTAATAGAAACAGTTGTACATATTAGTGTAAGAAACATAAGTTTGAAGGAAGTTGTGTTGATATCATTGAAGCGCAAACAATGCGGTGAAAAATTAACACTGAATAATGGTAAAACGATATTACAATGAATTTCGCAAGCCATTTCGAATAAACTGTGCATAAGGTACCTTTACGCGTAAAGTTCTTTTTCTATAAATGATGGCACATTTTATCTACAGTTTTTGAATCCCAACTTTATCCAAAAAAGTAAAAATTCAATTTCCCGCACAAGTTGTCAGAGGGTCCAATGTGCTGTATTTCCGGAGTTATTCTGTTCGCTTAAATTGGCTGATTTTGATCGGGATTAACTACGGTATCGATTACGGTATGTTGTTTTTACGTTTGCATATTTGAGGGCTTTTGATAGTGACGATCAAAGGGGCCCCCGTCAATTCAATCCATGAAAATACTTGGTTAGATGCACGCTAGTGGGCTAGAATTGGGTGGCTGATCAGTTTTCAAGTGAACAGTGTATTTTGTGCAAGTATTTATTCATTTGAAAACTGTGTGATAAACACTCTTGATGAATTTTGATGATTTTGAAGTGTAAAACGTAACCCGACACAGATGCCCGACAAAAAATCCAGCGGAGGTAAACACGGGCAATCGGGCAAAGATCGTGGGAAGCCCGAGAAAAAAGTCTGGGCTGCCACTGCGGAGGTGTCGCGGCGCCCTGGCTGCAATGTGCCAGGGGCTAAAGGATGTTTAGTTGGTGTGTTTCGGATTTAAAAAAATCTGGCAAAATGGCGATTTTTTGCCAAGCGCCACAGTGGAACCAAAACACCATGAGTCTCTAGCCTAGCGCCATGGCCCCAGGGCCTTAAATCACTTATCTCGATTTCTATTTGTGGAGTTTTGAGAACATAGGGATTTTTAAAAAGCTATTTTCCACCTGTACGTTTCACTCAACCTTTGCCTTCAGTTGTAAATTTGTAAAAAATTGTAGTTGTGAATTTGTAAAAAGACTTACCACTTGACAGTCCTGAACTAGGCCTTGCTATTTCACCGGAATTTACAAAATCTGAAAAAATTATACCCCCCCCCCCTCGCAGGGGAGTGCATCCCGGCGGGGGCCACAAATTTGCCAGAGGGTGCCGTAAAATTGAGTTGCGATTCTGGCACCTGCCCCGCAGTTCCATACGTTCATGCTCAGTGTTTTGCGCATTTCGTTGACGAACTTGTGAAGATTAATTTGTACACCAGAAATAGTTGGTCGGTTAATGCGTTTATTTGTTGCTGTTTTTTTCAGTGGCGTTAAAATTTTGAAACTAAGACTGAAATTTCCTTTAACAGCGAGTTTACAAACTGTTCACTCCCTGGCTCTCCCCCGGATCGCACAGCTATTTTCTATCCATTTTTTTGTGAAATCAGCGCCAATATTATTGACTTTAGATCGCTAAATTTTACGCACTTTTGTTCTTTTACCTTTAAAATAGCTACTTTGTCCATCTACTTATGTATTTTATACCTAATTTAGCAATATTTAACATTATCTGCCTGCGACTTTTCTCCCTATCCTACACATAAAAAGTGTAAATATCGAACCCCGCAAAAGACCCACTCCAAACCCCCAGCCCCCATTGGAGACCCTCAAACTTACACTAGGGTTCAAACGATATATCGTATCGAATATCGGATATCGACCATTTTTCAATATCGAATATCGATATCGAAAATTTTGAAAAAATATTGAATATCGATATCGAAAATTTTGAAAAAATATCGAATATCGATATCGAAAAGTCATATCGTTCGAACCCTAACTTACACCCCCCAATGCAGTGGCGGGCGGACTCGCCAATGGACGGAAAAGTTCACCCGAACAAATCTGTGGTCGAAAAAAGTGCAAACGTTGCCGGGCATTCGAAAGGAATGTCGCTGCCCCCATCCGGATTGCGAGGGTCATTTGGCTTTCGATGAGAAGTGGGCCAGGACGGAGTTGGCACAGGTCCAAGCGCTGAAAAATGTACGTTTTTTTGTTGTGAGAATGCAGGGCTGGGGTGGTCACCCACCCTGTAGTGTGCAAAGTCAAGTTAAATATCTAATATCATGTCAAATGTCGTACAAATTTGTTGATTCTCATGTAAAATGTAAAAAAGTTCAGCGATGAATTTGTTTCTGTTATATTTTAATTGACACTTCACGTGAAATTTGACAGTTGACACTTTACACTTTACAAATTGTGGAACTGCCCCCAGGTGGCGCCCGTGATTTGAACCGTGCGATGATCACCACACATTGTAAATTTATATAGGATAAATTAAACGGTACCATTCATTACTGGTTGGTGTAAATCGGAAGCTATTTACCACAAATTTCAAAATTTAAATACCTATTCCAATTTTTGCGTCCGGGAGTCTTGAGTTGTGGAAGAATAGAAGTAGAAAAAGTCGCTGAAGGTGTAAAAGTCGCTAGAAGTTGAAAAATAATTCTAACAGCTGCGCCATTATCCATTGAAATCACCATGGCGCCACTTTCACCTTTTTGCGACATTTTATGGCGTTTTCTCATCACTGAATTCCAGGGAAGTGTCCAAGATTTTTGAGCGAAGGGGGGCTATCTCTTTACGGAGCCCGGGGGGGGGGGGGGGCTCAGCCACCCCCCCTAAAATTTTGCCTACACAGTGACGGAATGGGCCCCCACACACTGGATGTCAATTGAATTCGTGTCAACTAAATGTCAACTGAATTTAAGTTATATTGTGATTTCAACTTATCTATCTGATAGAGCATAGTTAATTTTACATCATGACACTTCATTTTCATTGTTGTTCATTTTAAGTGTGATGCTTTTTACAAACTTCTTGTTTTATTCAATTGACACTGAGTTGACGCGAATTTGCGATGTCAACTAGTGTGTGTGGGCCCAATGGCGCTAAAGCTATTCGTAGGCGCCATGCCATGGTGTCGTTGGCGCTAGCGCCAGGAACCGCTACACATAGCTTAAAAAATCATAGCAGAATCCGCATTTCCCGGGGTTTTTCAGGTCTCACCCCGGGAACGGGGGGGGGGGCGGCCCCACTGGATACGGCTCTGCTGAATTCTACCACCGCATTTTTCACACCATTTCGCAACTCAGATCGCAACCGCTGACCAATCAGCTCCCGCCCCAGTTACATTGCAATCAAAATTGCCGGGGCCATCTTCCAGTGCGTCGAAAAAACCCTGGGGAGGTGCGCTGAAAAAATTAGTTGGGAACCAGAATTATGTGCAAGGACTCAAAACTGCCCGTATTACACAAAATGAGGAGAATTTTCACAGAAAGCAGAGCGTTGGAAAGGATAAAAAGTGCAAGGTTTGTTGTTTTTCTGTGCTTTTTTGTTGTGATTTTTTTTTTTTTTTTTTTTAATATTCTCAGGTTTCGAGCACTTCCAAAAAGCCTGTGCCAGTGGGAGCTCCTGGCTGGTTCGAACAACATTACGACACTGAGCAAAAAGGTGCTCTTTTGGCTAGGTTTGGAACTATATATCATATCGAACATCATTATCGATAAAGTATGAATATCCACTTTTTTATATCGGATATCGACCATTTTTTCCTAGTGACTATCGAGCTTCAGAAAAACTATCAAAAGTTGATTATCGATATCGAAAAGTCATATCCTCCCAATCCCAGTTTCGTCACCTCTCACTTCGCCCCATTCACATTCGTCAACAACTGTTTCGTCCACGCACAGAAGCTCCACCCACTTCTCAATGTGCTCAAACTGCTGAGACAACGGTGGCGAATTCCAGCAGTGCGGACTCGTCGTCGGGGCGCGTGTTGGCGGCGTCGGCCAACGTGGACGGCAACTTGAATAATGACCCCCAAGTGCAGCTGGAACGCGCGCAGCTCATTGAGTGCGTTTGGTGTGGGTTGTTGTTTGTTTTGGGCCCCGCCTTTTTCAATCAATGTCAAAGTACTGTAAAATAGCAAAAAAAAATTTGTCATGTCAGTTTGCATGATTTTTGACATTTCGCATGACATTTTACGACTTACAAATACTTTATATCTCCCTGGTGGTGGTCCCGCATCCTGTAATTTGTCAACTTGAGTGTTATATGTCATAAAATAGTCGTACAAATTCGACAGATGTCATGCAAAATGTCAAAATTTAATTCATAAAGTCCATTTTAAACGGGGCAGGCTAGGGTTCAAACTAGGGTGTCAAAAAAAATTTTTTACGGAAAACGGAAAGGTAAAATTTTTTCACTTTACGGAAAACGGAAAACGGAAAGGTAAAAAAAAATTTCTGCTGGAAAACGGAAAACAGAAAGGTAAAAAAATTTCACTCAGCGGAAAACGGAAAACGGAAAGGTAAAAAAAAATTGTCGGCCGGAAAACGGAAAAATGAAATGCCGGAAAACGGAAAGCAAAATTTTCACGGAAACGGAAAAAAATAAAGTGAAATTAGCACGGTAATAGACAAATTTGCAGAAGGAAAACCTGCATGCAGGTTTGCCTGTTTGGCTTTGATTGTGGTAGCTGTACATTCTGCAACTATGGATCATGCCTGTAACTTCACTTGTAGTTCAAGCTTAACTGAACCAACAAAAAATCATCAAAAAGTAGCCATAGTGGCCATAGGAAAGGAAACACTACGACAATTTCACAGTCTAGAAGCAGTGGGAATCACTGATAACCCCTATGCAATTGATGACAACATTGCAGAGGAGATGATAATAAATAGCATAAAATTCAACGACAACAACAAACAATACTATATTGACTGGCTGTATAAATAGAGTATCAGTGACCTGCCCACGGGAAAAGCAGAAGCCTTGGTGCAGTTTAAATCACTGATAAGAAGATTCAACAAAGATCCAAACTTATTTGAACAATACCGGAAAGTTTTGGACGACCAACTAGAAAAGGGAGTAATTGAGATCTGTGACGACAAAACAGACAACAAGGGGATTCATTACCTGCCACACCAGCCAGTAATCACGCCGGGAAAATCGACATCATGCAGAATCGTGTACGATGGGTCGGCAGGTAGGCCCAGTTTCTACGAGTGCCTTTTTAGAGGACCAATTACAACACCATTAGCACTGGGCTTACTCCTGAGGTTCAGGGCAGGCAATCTAGCATTAATTGCCGATATTGAAAAGACATTTTTGCAAATAGGATTGCATGACCAAGCTAGAGACTACACACGATTTTTCTGGCTGAAAGATGCCTCAAAACCAGTAACTGAAAATAACTTAATAGTACTTTGTTTTAAACGTGTACTGTTTGGACTAGTCTGCAGCCCAGCAATTTTGGGAGCAGTTATAAAATAATGGAAAAATGGCCTGGTAAAACTAGGGTGTCAAATTTCCGTTTTCCGTTTCCGTTTTCCGCAGGCAAATTTTTTCCGTTTTCCGTTCCGTTTTCCGGCTGCTGAAATTTTTTTCCGTTTTCCGTTCCATTTTCCGGCAACATTTTTTTCCGTTTCCGTTTATCCGGCTCATTTTCTATTTTCCGGCTAAATTTTCAGTTTTTCCGCCCTTTTTCCGTTTTCCGCCTCAATTTCCAGTTTTTCTGCCTATTTTTCCATTTTCCACCTCAATTTTCCATTTTTCTGCCTCATTTTACCTTTTTCTGGCTCAACTTTCTGTTTTCTGATCAGCCAAACTGGTAAAAATTCATGCAGATTGTCAATGATGTAAAAAAAATTCTGTTTCCAGCAAAATTACTGCAAATTTTTTCCACTTCCAGCAAAATTTCAGCCAATTTTATCCGTTTTCTGGCAAAATTTCAGCAAGTTTTTCCATTTCCGTGCAAATTTGATTTTTCCGTTTCCGTTTTTCCGGCCTCTTTTTCCGTTTTCCGGCTGCTGAAATTTTTTTTCCGTTTCCGTTTTCCGCCAAGTGCAAATTTTTTTCCGTTTTCCGTTCCGTTTTCCGGCCGCTGAAAATTTTTTCCGTTTTCCGTAAAACAATTTTTTTGACACCCTAGGTAAAACGGAAACGGAAAGGTAAAAAATTTTCAGCCGGAAAACGGAAAAATGGGCCGGAAAAACGGAAACGGAAAGGTAAAAAATTTTCAGCTGCCGGAAAACGGAAAACGGAAAGGTAAAAAATTTTCGGCTACCGGAAAACGGAAAACAGAAAGGTAAAAATTTTTCGGCTGCCGGAAAACGGAAAGGTAAAAAATTTTCCTGCGGAAAGGCGGAAACGGAAAACGGAAACGGAAATTTGACACCCTAGTTCAAACGGGACCAGTTTTTTTGGACCGGGACCGGGACCACAAATTTTTCTTATCGGGACCGGGACCGGGACTAGGTGGTCGGGACCGGGACCGGGACTGGCATTTTTCAATTGTCGGGACCGGGACTGGAGCATCCGGACCGGGACCAGGATTTGCCGAACCAGGTACCAGGACCACAGCCCCTTTTTGAGCCCTATCTGGACCGATAACCATTTGAATGCATATTTTCAGAAGTTTCAAAAGATTTTCACACTTCATTCAATCAAAATTGTCATCAAAAATATAATAAAAGTCACAAAATTCAATTGAGTCACAAAAAAGGACATAATGGACAAAAATTATGACAGTGAGTATTGATACATAAGCTGGCGCAGTGCTTTCTGAAGGAAAATAAATTTTTCAGCCTTCTCTGATGTCTAACATGAATGAGAATGTTTGGAACTCGCCAAAAAACGTCAAAACATCGGCGACGGAATGAGAATGCGCCGACTGGCGCGAATTTTTTCTAATTTTACAAGTATTTAAAAGGCAAAATTTGGATCCAGTCCGGTCAATTTTTCTTATCGGGACCGCTGAAAAATTCCGGGACCGGGACCGGGACTGGGTGGTCGGGACCGGGACCGGGACCGGGACTGGCCTTTTTCAATTGTCGGGACCGGGACCGGGACTGGGGTGTCGGGACCGGGACCGGGACCGCCCCAGTCCCGACTTTTTGCCGAACTATGTACCGGGACCGCGGTCCCGTTTGAACCCTAGGGCAGGCCTGATACGCACATCTGCCCGATACGCACATTTGCCTGTTTTTTTCACTTGACACTTTTCAAGTGATTTTCAGATATGAGTAAAGTGAAAAAAAGTTGCGCAATGACATTAGTGAACTTGTTTCACTTCACTCATATCTAAAAATCACTTGAAAAAGTGTCAAGTGAAAAAAAACAGTGAAAAATAGCCATTTTTCACTGTTTTTCACTTGACACATTTTCAAGTGATTTTCAGATATGAGTGAAGTAAAAAATATTCACTAATGTCATTGCGCAGCGTTATTCATTTCACTCATATCTGAAAATCACTTAAAAAGTGTCAAGTGAAAAAAACGGGCAAATGTGCGTATCGGGCAGATGTGCGTATCAGTGCACCCCCATTTTAAACTCCTTATTTTATTTTACATTTTACACAACATTTTACACGACATTTGATACTTTCCATGCCGTGGAACCACCCCATACTGCTCCAAGTAACCACTTCCATCCCGTCCCTCACAGGTCCCTGGAGCGTCTAGCCACGTCCCTGGGCGGGTGCATCTGGGAGGGGGAGCGGGACATTTCCGACTTGTTGGCCGACTGCGGCCCGCTGCTCAACGAGGAGATCGCCCTGTGCGGCGGATTGGGACCTTGGATAGATGTTTGGGCCCCAAGGGCCAATTTGAGTGTGGAGGGGGACAATTTGGTGGTTAAGGTGGGTTTGAGTAGTCTAGGGGACAGTCCCGCACCCTGTAAAGCGTGTGTAGAAGTGTGAAATGTCATGTAAAAGTGTCAGTTACAGATTTTTTACTGAACTTTTGACACTTTGTATGACAATTGACACATTTGTATGACATTTTTCATGCTATTTGACACTTTACTTTATTCTTGGCAGAGTGTGGGGACTGACATGTTATAGGGTGAGGTATCAATTTTCCAAAAAAAATGTTTTCCAAAAAGTTTCCCGGCAAGCGTGTGTAAGCACATTGCCAGTGGCGTGCCCTACCAGCAGGGTTCAAACGATATATTGAATAGAATATCGGATATCGACCATTTTTTGATATCGAATATCGATATCGAAAAGTGATATCGTTTGAACCCTACCTACCAGTTCGTCCAGTCTCGATTCGTCACAGTGCACATTGGTCATCACTTACTTTTACACAGGTAAAACAGCAAACTGTGCAGCTGCCATCCGGACGTCTATGCGGAAAAGTGAAACGCATGCGGGATGAAAAATGTGGCTTCGTGGAGATTGTCGAGGAACAGTTCAAAAGTGAGATTGTCGTATTTCTGACCGGCCAGCCCAATGAACTCCTGTTGAACGACTTGATTTCGTTCACGGTTAGTGTTTTCCGGTTAGAGTCCGCATGTGCAAATCGGTTTGCGACGTTATATGGATAAAACACCTGTTAAATATCTCCCTCATCTGATAGTAAAATCGACGCACTACACCCAATATCTCTTCAAATATCAATTCGCAACCTCAATCCCAGGTAACTCGAATCTGTCCAGCCGTGCTCGACTGCAGCTACTGTCTGAACGACGTGTCTTTGCTGCAGCGCGACGCTGATTGGCCGCAGTCCAACCAATCAGCCACGTCTGGGAGCGCTGCGGGTGGGCGGAGCTTGTCGTCGCCGCGGCACAAGGTCGCCCCGTGGATGCAGTCCACCCTGGGCATGCCTGTCGCCGCGCCCCAAACTGCCGCCTTTGTGAGTTGGGTACAGTAGTGTATTGAGGTTTAGTTACCGTAAATCTCTGAATGGTTGCAATGGGGGATTTTTTTTTGTCAGACTTGAGGGGAACTTTTTGACTGTAAGCTCTCAAAGTTGTGTCGATTTTCAGGCACCTGAATTGGTTGCTTTTCCGCTGCCGCCGACGCCACCCAAATTTAAAGAGTTATCAAATATTGTCGCTACGCCGCCACAGCAGACACTAGAGAATGAAGAAATGTCGAGAAATGAAACTTTTTCGTGGCACAATCAACCTGTTGGATCCGTGCCAACTGCATGTCAAAATTTTGTCAACTGTTCTGGTGATGGGCCTGGTCAAATAAGGTTTGCTTGATTGAAATTAAAAGTGGCCACCTCATTTTTTGCATGTACAAATTCTCCTTAGCAAAATTACAATTGTGGATAAAATTCGATGAATGTGAATATTGTTTATAATTGAGGCGTCTAATTCTAAAAGTCGACAAGTCCACAAAATGCGATTTTGAGTAAATCGCATTTTAAGTTTCATTTCCAATTCCAGGTCCAAGGTGCGTGTCCAATGGGGCTCTCTCATGCTCAACATTAAGTTTCAAATGTTAACAATAAAGTGTTAAATTTCCAGCCCCTGCTCTCAACGTATTTATTTGTGAAAAATTGGGTGTCTATCAAATTCTACTCGGACCTAACAAAATTGTTTTGGGGAGGGAAATGGACTTGTCGACTTCTTGCACTCGAGAACATTTTTGTTCCCGTCCAATTTGCGCCTGCCTTATGGGAAATTTATGGACTTGTCGACTTTTAGAAATCGGTGTCCATGATGGACTTATCACATTTCTTGCGTTTTTTCCCCATTTAAAATGGCGGCGGAAGGTGGACTTGTCGACTTTTAGCCCAAAACTAAGTGGACTTGTCGACTTCTTGTGTAATGCGAGAACTGACGGCGGGCCACCAAAGTGCCAGACCTATGTCTCTGGGACGGTGACCCAGCGTCAATTAACGCTTACTAAACCCTAGTTATGGCGCTTTAGTCGCCGGGGACGCCATATTGACCCTTTTGGGCCAAGTGACGTCATTACGACGTCGCCATATGTGAACCTAACTTATAGGAAACTTACGGCGCAACGGACGCCAACTATGGTAATTGGCGCCAGATCACCAAAGTGCCAGACCTACGCCTCTGGGACGGTGATTCAGCGCGAATTACCATGGAACGGTACATCGATGGCGCTATGCCGCCGGCCCTAATTGGCAAAACGGCCTAATTGGATGTATTTAGTTGTGAACACGGCCGGGTGACGTCACTCGACATCCCCGGGAACGGAACCTAACTTTCGCGAGAGTTACGGCGCTTTTCATTAAAAGGAAAAGCAGCGCCGAGCGGAAAAGCGATTCTCTTGGACATGGCGGCCAAACGAGCGCCGGCGAACGACTTCGACGGCCGCGACAGCGCCGCGTCGCCGCCATTCAACGACCGCCGACCGCCGGAACCCGGGAGAGGGGGATTTTGGGTGGTTTTGGGCGGTTTTTGTAAAGTGTCGAATCGGCCACTCTTGGCCGAGTGCCAACTTTCTGAAAGCGGCACTTAGTCTAATTCAGTGCGATGTAGCCGGTAGTGGGAGTAGTGTGAACCATCAGTTTTGAACACCGCAGTGTCTTCTCGATCGTGCAACGCGCGCACGTTTGCGATCGACGCGCGGCTCGTTTTCGCCGTGCTCCGGTCAGGTTGGGACCACTGGTTGTGTGCCCCTGGAAGTCGTGGTGTGATTATAATTGTTATGTGTTTTTGTTGAAATTTAATTCTTCTGCACATTCCCTGTTTTTTTTCCGCGTGAGTTTTAATGTTGTAAACTTTTGTTGAAAGTTTTGATCCCGGTAGAAAACTTGTTTTGTTTTGAGGGCGCGTTAGAATGGCACAAGCGCACGCTTCTACTTCTGTATATAACGACGACGGTGTGTTGTGGGACGTACTTCACAGAGACGGCGTAATTTGCCGCAGTCTGAGCACGTTGGATAGTCCCGACTCGGTAAGCGTGTCGTCGACGGTGTTCGAGTTGGGGGATCATATCGCCAACTTTTCACCGACGGCGTTCGAAGAGACCTTGAACAGTGGCAACCACCGGTTACTAGACCAGGCCCTGCTTAAAGACGCCAATGCGTTCCTCCGGACCTGCAATTTGCCCACTCTTAGCGACGTGCCAAACCGCCTCTGTGAAGTGCTGACCTTTAGCGCCGCTAGGGGTTTGCCTCCGAAATTGTTTGTGACACCGCGGCGCAGCAATGACTGGCGTTTAGCTGGTGTGGACGTGACGGGGCGCCAATTAGCCGAGCAGATGTTGACCGCCGTGCGGAACCAT
Organism: Sphaerolaimus hirsutus; assembly: GCA_964036195.1. Classification (NCBI taxonomy): domain Eukaryota; kingdom Metazoa; phylum Nematoda; class Chromadorea; order Monhysterida; family Sphaerolaimidae; genus Sphaerolaimus; species Sphaerolaimus hirsutus. The sequence continues at coordinate 29,736,444 of OZ038450.1, read as the reverse complement.
GCGTCAACCATCAGAAGCGCCAAAAGAGAGGTCGTGGCGGCAGTCGCGACCTTTATACCGGAAATGTTTCTGTACCCCGTAAATGAACCGGGTAGACAGCGGTTCGGATTCCGGAGCCTCTTGGATTACACACCGGAGGATCCTTTTGATGGTTGGATGCATACGCGTTCCGCGTTTGTGCGGAAATTCAAACAGATTTGGGCGTGTCATCCTGGCGATCCCATCGTGCAAGTTTTCATTCAGAATGCCAGACAACTGGAGAACCTGGGTGATTATTTGCCCACAGTGGGACAGGACCAGCCCAAAGCTATTTCAATTTCGCTCGGCTATAAGAGGCCCCGTGACAGTCGCGATAAAAATCCGTTTTTGGTGTCATTGTGCTTTCCGAACCGCGTCGTGGTTCACGTTCCGATCGCCTTGTTGCGCTCCACCACGAATAATTGGACCCCTTTGGGTGGGAAATTGTTGTTTGCGTGGGGTGACCCCCGGGCTGTCCGGTTGTACGCGTCCGAGGCAGAGCGGGAAACCTTGATTGGAATGTCCGGTGCACCGCCTCCCCCTTGTAACACCACCGGAACCACCACAACCACCACACAGTGGTTGAGCTGTATTCCGGTGTTAGAAAAACTGTTGTTGACCACCGATGAACTTCGCATGGAGCATAAAGACGATTGTACCGACATTTCAGTTGAAGTGCTCGTTGCCGCCGCGTGGCAACTATTTTCCGGACAGACACTCAAATGCCCCATTGGTTCGAAACACACCCCAATCGATACCGTGGAGGTCCAGGTGAACGACGCGTGGTTCGCAAACGCTTCGAGCCCCGCCCCTAGGGACCTCCCGGCTATCTTGGAGATCCAAGGGTATCGCGCGCAAACAATTTTGGACCTGTTTTGAACTAAGGGCAACGCCCCCAGTTGGCAAACTACTGCCCACGCTGGCCGCCGACATGTGCCCCCTTGAGAAAGCCCTGTTTGACCTGCAAGTCCAAGGGGTGCGGCTGGACGAAGTTGAGGCGCTAAACTACTTCCACGCCGTGATCATGCATGTCGGTCTGGTGGGAACACGCCTTGCGCGGCCGGAACAGCCGGCGGACATTGGTGCAACGCCGCTCGCCTCGCCATTCTGTTATTTTTACGATGAAACGAGCCGACTGGCGGTGCACATCATCTGCGGCTGGTGCCCGCGTGAGTGGACATCCCGCGCGATCGAACGGAACATGCATATTTTTCAGCCATACAGCGAGCGCCCGCTACCCCCTGGTATTCCGGCCAAGTCGACCCTCGATAGGATCATAGCCGGCCAACAACTGGCGTACGAGCTGCGCGAGCAGTACTTCGCGGTGTTGCTAGGGGCACCCGCTTGTGAGCCCCAGGGGCGTGTCCAATTTGGTGCCTCCTTGCCCTACCAGCTAGCTCGCACACAACCAGCGCTTTCGTTCAATCAGATTCTGCAGGTTTTGCACTCTGTGAGAAGCCAAATTGCCCCACCGGAGCCGCAGGAGCCCTTACGGTTTGATGTCATCCACAATGCGGAGCATTCCCTCATGCGACGGGCTGACAATCAGGATCCCTCTGCAGACCCAATTGAGGAGGTTCGCACGAGCGGGACTCCTGACGGCAACCCCGTTCATACTTGGTTGACTAAGGTTTACCCGCATCACGGCTGCTTTGACGACGGACGCCCCGTGGAGGACGTCGCGGGATTCCAGGGGGCGCAATATAGGTCGGCGCCTAACCGCCTGGTCAATTTCTTTTTCGACCCGCACAAGCGCCCCTTCACCCAGCTAGCTTCTGGCGTGCGCACGTGGGATGTCGGCCTGGTAGAGCCTCGTGCCTTGCCAGTCCCCGATGACCCCCGCCGGCGCATTTTGAACCCTGACGAGTCGGCAGATGAAGGGATGTCCTCAGCCGCCCCTAGCGTAGTGGGACAGCTGGAAATTGTAGTCCCAATGGAGGTCGCGGCCGGCGAGGGGCAGTCCGATGCGGGTGTCTCGGCTGACCACGTTCCGGATAGCTGGTCCCAAGAGGTGGAAGCAGCGAACCGGGCCGAGGGCACCTACAGACTCCGCATCGTACCTCTCCAACCGGTGCGAAACCAGCTCGCTAAAGAAGTGTTTGAAAGCGCAACCGATGACAGAATTCGCACTGTGGCGAGGGCGTTGCTTGGTCACGACGACTCAGGGAACAAAGAGAGACTGGACGCGCTGGGTTTTTCTAAAACAGCGGTGTGGTCGTCGTTTGGCTTGGTTGATCCCTTAGAACCGGCAGCGTATTTGGTGCCGGAACTGGGAGACGACCCCTTTGACGGTTTTGGACCGATCCCACTCCGCGACGCCTACGTGCCACCGGCTGCACTTATTCAGCCAGACGGTGATGTCCAAGTGGCCCCGGTTAACCCGGCCGTGAATAGTTTTCACACTCACGAGCAGGGCCGGCGGTTCTTCCGCGAGCAAAATGTCCCGTACATTACGCTCGAAACAGGGTTGATTCTGGGTATTATGAACAGCACCCCGTATTTCTACTACGAGGTCCCTATTGAGGGCCGTATGATCGACGTTTGGCGCCGGGAGGCCTGGCTACCCATGACGCAGTACTGGGATGAGCTGCTTCCAGACCACATCACGCAGTTGTTTACCATTTTTCGCCAATATTACGCGGCGACAATGCAAGGGGAAGACGTTCGACCGTTCTTCAACTTGGGGACTAAACAACTGCAGTTAGTGCGGAATGCAGGGCTCCCACCTGCGGCGTCAGGGGAGGCCGAGTCGAATCACTGGTTGACAAACGCGTTTGGGCCGGCTGAACGCGCGCGCTTAGTGGCCGTCGCGAGGACCAGAGGGCATTATAACCCTGATTGGTCCCCGCGACACCCGTTGAGGAGGGCCATGAGCGAGTGGCTCCAGCCGGAGCAAACGTACGCACCCGGTTGGGAGAGGTTACACGTCGAAAGCGTGCCCCTCCCACTCCGCCCCCTTTATGCTGAGATGCTTATGAGCCTCAGCTTGGACGAGTCTCGGTACACCTCTAATGCGGGACGCGCCTTGCCGTTCTTCCTTGACAGTTTTAGCGACAAACCGCCCTTGACCTTGGAAGTGCCTGTGCCGCCCAATGTCTTCGCCGATTCGGAAGAAGTACTGCCTACCTTGCCAATAGGGCACCGCTATTTCGGTGGCGGTACGAACGTGTCACTGACTAGGTGCATCTTGAATTGGTTGTCGTTTTGGCGCAAACAGCGGGAACTCCTACACGTGTTGGTGCTGTCAAACGAACAGTGGGCGGCATACTGCGTGCGTTTCCCCGAAGCGCCACGAACTTGGGTCAGGTGGCAAGACCGACTTAGGCAGGCAAACCCGGACCAGCTGCGGGCTATGCTTGATGAGACTCAGGACGAGTTTACGGCCTTCTTGTTGCGCGCGAAGATCGTGTGTGCGACTGTTAAGAGACCCTCCGACCTTGTCTTGCAACCCGTGCTGAACACGTCTTTAGGTCGTTGGCTCGACTTTCGGTTGTATATCCTCCGGCTGCTGGCACTGGATGGGAGTCCCGGTTTGGGAAGACCGGACGTGCACGCAGGCGTGGGTACGATATCGATTGGCGACTACCACACGTATCTATTCTTCTCCGGAGATAGTCCGCTGGGGAACTTTTTTAGGGCCCCTATTCCACTAATGGGCGATCTGTACGTGCCGTCATCTGAGCACTTGTATCACGTTCTGCAGTTGATCTTTAGCGGGGATCACGATTTGATTGTGCCCCTGCTCAGACACTCGGAGCCTAGTCGCTGCAAGTCTCAGATGACGTCCTGGCGTAGGGAGGGTAGAATCGCCGGCTGGAAACAGAAACAGCAGGAGTGGCACAACTGCGGTCTTGCCGTTGCAGCCATGCACGCTGTTTTGCGACTCAAGCTGGCGACCTGCCCGGCCTACCGGAACGCCCTCGCTAACAACCCCGACTCGATTTTTATCGAGGCGAGCCCACACGACCCGTTCTGGGGTATTAAACAAGGTATGAACGACCGGACTCTTTGGACAAGCGTAGAGACGTGGGGTGACAACTGGCTGGGCCGGCTGCATATGACAATGGCGGAGCAACTAGCACGTGAACCCGCACTGCGTCCGTGGCCTGTTCTGAGCCTGAATGAATTGGCGATGTCCACCCTTGCGAAATGCAGAGGCGCCGTCCAACGGCCACGACCGCTTCAACCGCTGTCCACTGCACTCGTGGATAGAATTGCACGGTGCAGGGCGGTGCGGCGGTATGCCCCCAGTGAAATTCCGCCAACTATCACGACCGTGCAGTTTGTCCAAGGCCAAGATCCGGCCATTGCGATCGGACAGCAGGTGGAATTGGGCCAGCGCCCCATCCCGCAACTTGCAGTGATTGAACGCGAGCACAACCTGCCGCGAGGGGCAAATAAGGCCGCTCGTAGGGTACACCGCCTGCGTCAGGTCCGCACTAAGTAGCTTGTGCCAGGCAATAGAGGAGTGCGGTGTGTGGGTGTCGGGACTAAAATGCCAAGCCTACGCCCTTGGGATTGTCCCGGCGCAAATACACCCAACTCCTTGATGTCTGATCGATTTTATTTTGACAATTGTGTGATGGCTATACTTTTATATGAGCTAATTAGCCGGAGGATTAAAGTCCCAAGCCTACGCCCCTGGGATTATCCAACGGTGATGTCAGAATTATCGAAATTTATTTATACGGTTATCCTTGCCATGACGGCGCAATGCGGTGTTGGGGTCTAAAGTGCCAGACCTACGTCTCTGGGATTGCCCCCAGCACTGCGTGGCGACGTACTGACGAGGTATTGTTATAATGCCTCACACAGTTGTGCAACGATTTAAAAATGCTACTTATGTTTCGAAATAAAAGGGGTCTTTTTCTGCAGTACACGTGCGCTATGATGACTGACTGATGAATTAAAGTCCCAAGCCTACGCCCCTGGGATTATTCTGACGCCAGCCGCATAGTCGCCAGAATTTCATACCCTGATTGACAGTTTATCGTGCAATGTGCCGTCGGTGACTAAAGTGCCAAGCCTACGTCCCTGGGACTGTCACTGGTGGCACACGGCATGGTATTGCTGGCCTTCCCAAATTGACAATCACTTGTCTCGCCCTTTAACCTCATCGAATTTCGCAATTCATCCAAATACCTGGAAACCAACAACTGTAATTATTTATTTTTCGGAAACAGTGTCACTTCGCAATGCGGTCTGGTGCCTAAAATGCCAAGCCTACGTCCTTGGGATTGTCACCAGCCATGTAGCGTTGTGGTACGTAAATGAGTTCAAATAACCTCAGGAAACAAACTAATTGGTCTCAAGATTTAATAGTCACGCCGCCTGCTTCGTTTGCGATTTTTATTCTTCATTTTTTTGCGCAGTTTTCGTCATTCCCCTCGCATTTTGGGACTTTTTCCCTTAGTCTGTCACTTTTGAGTTGCCACAGTGTCACTTCGCAACGCAGTCTGGTGCCTAAAATGCCAAGCCTACGCCCTTGGGATTGTCACCAGCCGTGTAGCGTTGTGGTGCGTAAAATGGGTACAAATATCTTTAGGGAATAAAATTTAATGGTCTCAGGATTAATAGTTATGCCGTCCGCCGCATTTACGATTTTATATCCTTCATTTTTGCGCACGTTTCTGCCATTTTTCTCGTACTTTGGGGACTTTTTCCCTATTCTTGTCATTTTGAGCTGCCATTGTTATTTTCGTGCGATGAGTAGTAATTTATAAGGGCGCGGTGTGTGTGCGTTGGAACCTAAAGCGCCAAGCCTGCGTCCTTGGGGTTGGTATCGGCACACACACACCTAACTCTCTCTTTAAATGAAAGGAAATTTTCCATTTTTGATTGCAACCTTGTATACATTTGTGGTATCATGTCTCTGAGGGCCAGGTTGAGGGGGTTAAAGTGCCAAGCCTACGTCCCTGGGACTACCCCATGGCCTGGACCCAGAGACAAGGTAAAATTTGTGTTTCTTCACGCCGCGTAATTTTGAGTTGTTTTAAATAGTTATACCTCGACCATACTGAGCGTCGCTGTAAATAATTATTCTTAGCTTTCTACGCCGCTTTTGTATTTTACCTGTATTTAACAAAACCGCGTGGTCACATCGAAGAGGGCCCCTGGCTTTACATGTGTATTTAGAATATCAGGACGGCCCCCGGTCATTGTGTAATTATTTGGGACTGGACTCATGGAATTTTGTGCACACAGTTTTTCCTTTAAAACTCCAGTGACCTTGAACACTTTCTTTTAAACAGCCACCTGGATAAAGACTTTTCGCTTCCCACATTTAAAGTAATCACCAATAATTTTTGCTGGTTATGGCTGGGAACAAATTTTTGCAGCCACACAATGGCCATATTAGTGGAAAACAGCTTAGTTCAGTTTCACTTCAATCTTCATGTTTTTCCAAAATTTTCTCATGTTTTCCTTGAAACTTTAACGGAATATTTTTGCACAGGAAACACTTTTCTGCATCTATCCTTCTTGACTATGGATCAAAATCAAAATGCTGGCCACACTCATTGCTTGACAATGTCTGTCATGACTGGTTCACCAAATATAAATTTCCATGAATTTATGTACCAAGGAGACAATGAAATTGTCATGCGTGTGACCGCTGGAGAAATGCGGCTCACACAGCCACTTCAACGTGAGCTTGATTGGCAAGATCCCCGTCGCGAAAAGTGAGAATTTTCATGGGTTCAGCGTGAAAAAAAAAACTGTGTATAATGACCAAAATTTCTTTCAGCTTGAGTGAATCTGTCCTTCTGTGGGGAAACACGGCTTTTGGAAATGACCAGCCACTGTTGGCAATAACTGGCCATGTGGCACCGATTCAACAATGTCAAATCCATGGCACTGGCACCCCAATGCAAGTACCGGCCCACTGTCTACCGAATAGGGAGTCGTCGATTTCACCAACTGATTTCACTTATGACCCGCATCTTTCTGTCGGGCCCCCCATGCATGTGACCACGCGAGTTATTAATTCACATAGTTTTCCTATCAATATCACCCTGGAACAGATTGGCAATTTCGTAGATATCAAATTGCAATTTTAATGGCTTCGATCCTGCGTTGAGTATTATTTCCTTTCCGCTTTGAGGTAAACGTAGTAATTCCAACAACAACATTTGCCAAATTTATTTTTGTACCCGCTATTATCTCTTTTTACTATGGTGCAGGTGAACCACGACGCGTACTGATTCAGTTTCTAGTGTGAGTTGGGTGCAGCGGTCTAAAGTGCCAAGCCTACGTCCCTGGGACTGACCAAAGCACCCATTGTGTATGTTTTGATATCGCTTTTCTGAAATTTTCTCTTAGTAAGTGCAGTCACTTAGTTGCACGCGGTGATTTTTGGTAATTGTGTGGAGGTAAACTGCTTGAGCCATGTGTTTTGTGAAGTTAGCCGCCGATTTGATTAGTAGCTGCGTTTGTGCCACCAAGATTAAATGCCGTTGTTTTTGTGCTTGCGATTAGGCTGAGAGTTGTGTAGTTGGAATGTTTTCTATCGGGATCCCTTTTGTGAATTGTTGTATTTTGTATTGTTGTGAATAATTCTAGCCTTTGTAGTGGTTTCAATTTAGTCACGTTTAGTTTATATTTTGTTTTAGTGGCATTCCACTTGCCTTTCGGTCTCACTTACGGTTCTCACGATTCTGCCTTTAAAATTTTTCTTGCCATAATCTTAGATTCGGTTCCGACGCTTTATTAGGGTGCTTCCAGTGCACATGTTGGCGTATTTTCCAGGGTTCCACTTGCGATCTGGTAGCAATTTTAACGTACCTCAAATATCTATCTGTAATACACCGCAACGCTTTAAATACATGAAAAATATCAACATCAGTCTCGACAGTCCCTTGTAAATAGTATATAACACCCTCTTCGCTGCTGTTACGCTGACTAACCCGCGCTTTTAGAAAAGGGGGGAGGAAGTGTGATGCCTGTTCGCGCTGGGCCAGCGCTCAAAAGGTCGGTATAGTATGTAATGCGAGAACTGACGGCGGGCCACCAAAGTGCCAGACCTATGTCTCTGGGACGGTGACCCAGCGTCAATTAACGCTTACTAAACCCTAGTTATGGCGCTTTAGTCGCCGGGGACGCCATATTGACCCTTTTGGGCCAAGTGACGTCATTACGACGTCGCCATATGTGAACCTAACTTATAGGAAACTTACGGCGCAACGGACGCCAACTATGGTAATTGGCGCCAGATCACCAAAGTGCCAGACCTACGCCTCTGGGACGGTGATTCAGCGCGAATTACCATGGAACGGTACATCGATGGCGCTATGCCGCCGGCCCTAATTGGCAAAACGGCCTAATTGGATGTATTTAGTTGTGAACACGGCCGGGTGACGTCACTCGACATCCCCGGGAACGGAACCTAACTTTCGCGAGAGTTACGGCGCTTTTCATTAAAAGGAAAAGCAGCGCCGAGCGGAAAAGCGATTCTCTTGGACATGGCGGCCAAACGAGCGCCGGCGAACGACTTCGACGGCCGCGACAGCGCCGCGTCGCCGCCATTCAACGACCGCCGACCGCCGGAACCCGGGAGAGGGGGATTTTGGGTGGTTTTGGGCGGTTTTTGTAAAGTGTCGAATCGGCCACTCTTGGCCGAGTGCCAACTTTCTGAAAGCGGCACTTAGTGTATTTTCGAGGGGGGTTAAGCACTGTCGCCGTGTTTGGGCGACAGTTTATCACTCAAACTTATAAATTCACCCCCTACCCAGTCCCCGCGAGCGTCGACAGCGTGGCCGCCGGGAACGTCCGCGGAGCGACAGACTTCGGCCGCTCAGAGTTCTTGGTGGGAGTGGCCACCGGAAGGGAGGGCCCCGATAGCTCCAGAAGCCTACGTCCTTCGGAGTAGAGACGGGTCAACCCTTCTGGAGGGATATGTGCCTTAGGTTAAAATTAGTAAAGGAAATTGGAAGAATGCCAAAAAGGCAGTTTTTGTGTGTAAATTGGCACATATCCCGTAGCCACTGCTGCCACAGGGAGGAGTTTTGTGATTTTGTAGGGTGTAGGAGTAGGTTTAGGGAGTAGGTGCGCGGTAGGTGCCGCGGTATGTGATTTATTACGTATGTATATGTATTTATTTGCACTTAATTACCCACCTAACCCCCTTAGTTTGTGATAATTGCACGTGTTCGTGATTATGTTTTACGTTTCGCACGTATTTCTGTGTTTTGCACTTTTGCACTTGTATTTAGTTTCACGTTGGCCGGTTGGTACGTTGGTTTTGGACGAGCTCACGTTTGAGCAAACACGGTTACTTTTGTATTTTTGGTCCCTTTTTGTATTCGTTTGCAGTTCGACTAGCTGTGGATTCACTCGGCATGTTGTTGATTGTATCACGTTCAGTTTTGAGAGTTTCACTCAGTTTAGTCATTTTTAAGCTGTTAGTTGTGCGTTTTACATTTGGTAGGTTACTGTAGGTATGTCATTTTCTAGTTTGGCACAGTTCCAAGTTTGGTTTTATTAGCTGGCTGAGTGCCAGAAGAAAGGTGTTCCTGAATGTCAAGTCACCATTCCCCTTGTTCCATTAAAAAGTAACCCTTGTGGTAACATGGCTCTGTTCAACTGAAGTCACTTATTTTCGGTACACTTTCGAATGCACTTTCGTGATTGGTTGGCTCCGCCCAGCTGCAAACCAGTTTTGGGCACTTCAAACCCATAAAAGAGAGCCCCAATCCAGTGATTATCATCAGTCTATTCAATCCAATCCTAATTACTAAGTCAGTGATTTACCAGCTGAAATGAGCCTACCCTTGGTTATTCATTCTCTGCTAACTCTGGCATAGGCCTTCTCTTCCCTCTGCACGGTGACATTTAGGTTCACAGGGGCAGGAGTGGCCACACGGAGCTGCCGGTATAGCTAAGATAGGGTGTTGTATGGGGAGAACCCACCATCTGTGATGCTTACTGTACGTCTGGACCTCTGTGGACTTGTTTTAGGCGTAGTATAAGCTGAAGTAGGCTGTACACCTATTGACTCGCTCTAGGCTTTCGTAAGGGCCCAAACAGTTGTGCTACGTCGTTGTAGATTACTTTTGATAGTGGTGCTGTGCCAAGCTAGGATTTAAGTACCTGGTCTTGTGTGGTCTCTTACCATTGCATCGTATTGCTATCCTCACCTGTCTGGTTTAGCTTTCATGACCCTGAGTGTTATTTAGTCATTTTTATGTTAATGTTCTGATTTGGAAAGTGGAAAGGTAAATTGGAAATATTCAAATACTTTGGAAACTTTAATTGCAACGTTATCTGAGAAACCCAATTAATGTAATTCAAGTTTACTCTGGTGCAACTAATTCTCTACTTAATCTATTGGCTCATTCCAGCTAGTGGATCTAATCACTTCTAATTCTAATTTGTGAAATCATGATGGAAGTCGCTTTTGTTTGTTTGCATTCAAATAAGGTTGAATTGTCGGTTTTGGAAGCGTGGGCGAATCTTGTTTCTGTTTCTGAAAGTGCGCCAAGTTCTGAAGGTTTCTGGGAAATTGATGATTTGGAGACGGGCCCTGCTTTTGATAGTTTTGAACCCGTATCGGAAGTGTTTCAAATTCAACGAAGGGCTACGTATGCGGAAAAGGTTCAGGGCGCCGGTGATCTCGTCGTTGATTCTATCTTGCCCAATGGTGAAGTAATTTGTGATGCTTCTCAGCAGTGGTTGCTTGATCACTTGATCATGGAGCCAGCTTTTATTGAGCCCGGAATTTGTGGTGTTTTTGAGGGAACTGCTGAAAGGCTGAAGAAGTCTGTGCAGCCTAGAAACCTTTGGTATTTGGTGGGTAAGAGAGGGAAATTACAGCCGCACGTCATTCGCCGCAAGCTTTTGCAATTTGCGCGACCGGACTTTGTTAGCTGTGGCAACCAAGTAGACCGAAAAGCTCAGAAGCCTACGTCCTTCGGAGTAGCTAGGTCGAAAGGCACCAAGCTGGTGAAGTTTGGCAGACAGGGTTCCCGCGCACGCGCCAAGCGTAGGGCTTGTAGGGCAGTTATTGATCGTCCAGTGGACATTATGTCGCTTGTTGAATTGTCGGAATTGTGCGATCATTATGTTGGCATGTTGCCATCGTTTGTCGTTCCACACGTGCAAAAGGTAACTAAGTCCCCTGCTAGGTGCTGTACATTTGGCGTAATTAGGCAGGATGGACTGCATGAGCGCATCGTTGAAAGTTCTGACGGAAGTGGACATTGTCCAAGGTGTTGCTATTTGGCCTATAAGGATAATGTTGTAGTAACCGGGGGTCCACTTTATTATACTTGCCCAAATTTTTTGCATTTTTCCCAAAAATGTCAAATTTGGCACTTTGCCATATGGGCATATGAGGTAAAAAAATTTATGGAAAATGATGAAAAATGTGCGGAAGTAGCCTCAGATGACGTTTTCGGGCCTAACTCGAAATTTTTACATTTTGGACTTGTCGACTTTTAGAATTGTACGCCTCAATTATCATCATTTGTAATTAAACATATAAACTTTTTCACATTCAATTTTCCAATTGAATGATATTAACTACAAACGAAATTTCCCTCCCAGGTGCCCAAATCCACAACCAATTTACATGGGTGGCGTGGGCCGCGGACGGGCATTTTTATCCCAGCGACTGAATTTGGCGCAGAAATGTCGAAATGCGAGCCCTCCATTCAAGCCGCCAGTTTATGATCGTTCCGTGGATGAATTCAAAGAAATTGGGGATTTTTATCACTCTGGAAATGCTGACATTTCTGATGGAAGTGGTATGACATCCAATTTTGTTCAGTTGGTTTTAAAGATTTTTGAATAATTTTTTTTGTTGCACTTCCTCTGATAGAGGGTTTGAGTTCACCTTGATCTTGCCGTAAATTTGAAACATTGTGTGTCTTGAGTGGATAACCTATGAATTTTTTTACTGAAATTGATCATATTTTTAAATTAAATTTACTTTTTGACATTGTCATGATATTTGACACTTGAATCTTCATGACATTTGATATTTTACAGTAGGGTTCAAACGATATATCGTATCGAATATCGGATATCGAACGTTTTTTCATATCGAATATCGATATCGAAATTTCAAAAATATATCTAATATCGATATCGAAAATTTTGAAAAAATATCGAATATCGAATATCGACCATTTTCCGATATATCGAACCTGTATTGTGCCCTAAATTAAGTTATCATTTTCATTTTGAGATATTTATGTTTGATGTGATTTGCTTATATTTAGTATTGTATTTGATGAGTAAAAGTACAGTATTTATAATGTCATTTTTGTTGGAGTGCACAATTTGAAGCTAGAAAATGCTTATATGCTCTTTTTGCAACATGCCCTTAAGCAATTAGGTTATAAGTATGAACTGTAATATCTACCAATTGTTGTTTGTCTGATACAGATTGATTCATCATGTTTCTCTTCCATTTTCTACCATTGAGTGATGTAAACCTTGTTAAAATCACTTGTACCATTCACATTTCAGTAAAGAGATGGTTAACCATGTGTGCAACCACATGAAAATACAATATGCCACTTGAAATATGCATTGCTATACCAAATCACAATATCGAATATCCACCACTTTTCAATATCGAATATAGATATCGAGTTTCAGAAAAAAATATCGAATATCGATATTGAAAAGTCATATCGTTCGAACCCTATTTTACAGTGTCTCGGAGTAGCCCCAGGTTAGTTGAAGCCTGCACCACGTTTATGTATCTATGTGTAACTTACAAAGATACCTTACAACGTTGTAAATTACCTTAAGATTACCTTGTAAATAACGTGAAATCATAGCCCGAATTCAAAAGTTAGTGGTTTTTTTATATAAACATCTGAAATGATTTTCTAATTGTCATCCCCAATGAATCCGCAGCGCCGACAAAAAAGTGCCCATGCCGCCGCGCAGTAATCAAAACTTTTTACGTGCCGGTGTCAGAGATTGTCAGAACAGAGTTTGATGGTATTTTTGTGGTTGAATCGCATTTTGTTCTTTGATAAAGTTAAGGCTTTGTCGAATTTATGTTTAAGCGCGATTTTTGCATTGTTCTAGCTACGGTATTTCCTCGAAATACCCCCCGGGGGTGATTGTTTCATAGTGGTCCCGAGAGGGGGGGTTAAACGAGGGGGGGGGTATTTCGAGGAAATACGGTATATACGACGCACTGCAAGCTATGCTTTTTCTAAAGGAAACCCTCCACCATGACGTCAATAAAAAATATAAATATAAAAATCGCAAATAAAATAAAAATTGTTCCAGCAGAAAAAGAAAAAAAACGTTTCAGGAAAAAAGTCTTCGTCGCTGGTATGCGACTCCGCTTTTTTTCATAATATTTTTCTTTTTTTCTGAAAGTGCATACATAAGAATCCCGCTAGCGCGCTACCGACTTAGACATAAATGATTTTGGGCACATACTTTGCGGTCCGCTTAGTATACTGGTATTATTTTTGTACCTAGGTATGAAATCTACCATATTATATCTGAATTAAAGGAACACAATTATTTTTGCCATGACATTAATGAAGTGCGAAAAAAAATTTGTGCACAATTTTTACCGGCAGTTATCAATCAAATCAATATGATAAAATATGGTATACTCCAGCGACATTACACTTTACAATGAAATGTACCATATCCCATCTGAATAAAAGAACAAACACAACAAATTTTTCATCCCATTTGATAAATATGATGTAAAAAATTTCTGTTTGTTCTTTTATTCAGATGGGATATGGTAGATTTCATTGTAAGGTGTAATGTCGCTGGAGTTTGTGATCTTCACTGTTGTGGCTTTTTTGCCACCACTTTTTCAAAGAAATTATGTTTTTGTTGCCTATGTATCATTTTTTGCTTGCCTTTTTTATATTTCGAGAATTGTTTCTCTTATTAAATATTGGATCAAATTTTAGTGCATCATTTTTCATTTACATTCTGAGTTTCTTTTGGAAAATAAGTCTCGGTTTTGTGAGAAGTTTCTCTAAGCTAGTTTGTCAAATGACCAATTATTAAATTGTCATTGTCTGGTGTATTCTTGAATGGAAACAAGTATTTTAAGTATTTGGCATGCCTCAACTGCTGGGGGCAGCCCAAACCCTGTAAAATGTCAAATGTCATGCAAAGTGGCAAAAGTCATGTGAAATGCCTTGCAAAATGGCAACTAGGGTTGGCCGATGTTTTTTTTTAAACGTTTTTTTTTTTAAACGTTTTTTTTTTTAAAAAACATGACGTCCGAAATGTTTTGTTTTTTTTAAAAAACATCGGCCAAAATTTTTAGTACTAAGCACTAGGTATTTTGCAAAATTTTTGCGCGCAAGCGCGCAATTTCACACAAAAATTGACATTGGTGGTTGTTCTCATTGGTTTTGTTGCATTTTTAGTATCAAAACATCCATTTCTATGTGCTACCATGGGTGAATAAGCCGACATATGTTGCTGTAATATATAATATTGAGGTAATGTGCTTCCATGTACCTCCACAATGTGTAACTTCACTCCCAAAGTAACAACCTCCTTTTATAACATTGTTTGATCACCATTCTGTGCCAAACTTTACCTGAAGTCACGAACATTCGACTATAAGGCGATATAAAGTGCCGGCTAATATAATTGAGCTTTCGGCTCGAAATCGCAACATTGTTAAATTACTCACCCCCTAAGCGAGGCTGGGCCCTGTAACCCGGGTTGGAGTTAGCCCCAGGTGTTGTCTACTCGCACCCCCGGGGGGACCCCTGTGGCTGCACCCCCTCAGCCACAGGGGCGCCTCCCGTAAAAATTTTTCATTTTTGAGTTGGTCAATATGATCAAGCTTTTTGTGGCATTTTTTTTGTTCGCTTTACACGGAATGTGTAAAGCAAGCAAAGCTATCCGATTTGGATACTTCAGGTGTAGAAATTCACGCTCTTTCTTTTGAGCGTGGATTCAAGCCCTGTATCTTAAAAAAATCGCGAATTTTCTAAGTTATCGCTGATTTGAAAAAAATCGGTCTACCGTTACTGAATCTACAGGGTGGGGGTGAAAATTTGATTGTGGGGGGGTGAAAACTTAACGATGGGGGTTGAAAATTTGACATAGTATACAGAAAACTATGGCGCACATTTTGAATACATCACCCCCACACATCTGTACACCCAAAAAAAACTTTCGTAAGATAAAATTTGAACTTTAAACTAACGTTTTATTGTCCTCCTCCGCCCCTGGACGAGAAAACGTAAGTTTAAATTTCAAATTTTATTTTACGAAAGTTTTTTCTCTGTGTACAGATGTGTGGGGGTGATGTATTCAAAATGTGCGCCAAAGTTTTCTGTATACTATGTCAAATTTTAAACCCCCATCGTTAAGTTTTCACCCTCCCACAATTAAATCTTTACCCCCACCCTGTAGATTCAGTAACGATAGACTGATTTTATTTAATTCAGCGATAACTTTTAAAAAATCGCGATTTTTTTTGGATACAGGGCTTGAATCCACGCTCAAACGAAAGAGTGTGAATTTCTCTTCCAGACGTATCCAATTTCATACCGATTGTGCGCTTTACACATTGTGTGTAAAGCGCGCAAAAAAAATGTCCGTTAACAGCTCATTTATATCGGCCGGGCAAAAAATGAAAATTTTTTACGGGGGGCGCCCCTGTGGCTGCATCAGAGCAGCCACGGGGGTCCCCCCGGGGGTGCTTCTAGTAAAGTCCTGGGGGCAGTTGCATATCGGGCCGCTTGGCCCAAATCCTCTTGGGGCGTGAGTTATATATGCTTAAAAACGGCTGTCGTGAAAAGCTCAATTATATTAGCCGGCTCTTTACAAACAATATGTCAACAAAAATGGATATTTTTGACACAAATCACCACTTATAATGCTATCCCATGGCTCCACAGCCATTATATGGTCATATTTAACATCACAGAGTATTGCCAGTGTCTGATATACCTATATATGTTGACACTAGGTCATATCTGGGAGCTTTTAAAAAAAAACGTTTTTAAAAAAACAACAACGTTTTTTAAAAAAAAAAAACATCGAGTTAAAAAAAACGTTTTTTTTCCAACCCTACTTCGTCCCATTCACATTCGTCAACAACTGTTTCGTCCACCCACAGAAGCTCCACCCACTTCCCAATGTGCTCAAACTGCTGAGACAACGGTGGCGAATTCCAGCAGTGCGGACTTGTCGTCGGGGCGCGTGTTGGCGGCGTCGGCCAACGTGGACGGCAACTTGAATAATGACCCCAAAGTGCAGCTGGAGCGCGCGCAGCTCGTTGAGTGCGTTTGGTATGGGTTGTAGTGGGTTTTGGCCCCGCCTTTTTCAATCACATGACATTAGTTTATAACAGCATGCGGGACTCCCCAGGTGGCGTTTACAATCTCAAATGTTATGCAAAGTGTTAAAGGTCCTGTAAAATGTCAAAATGAAAAATTATCAGCTCCCCCGTGCCAGTCCCGCACCCTGTAATTTGTCAAGCCATGTCATACAAAAATGTGATGCAAAATGTACAAGGTTCAGTCATAAAGTCCTTTTTAAAATCCTCATCTAAATTGACTTTTTACGCTCCCCGTGCCGCGGGACCGCCCCCATACTGCCCTCAAGAAACCCCCCCCCCCCACCACAGGTCCCTGGAGCGTCTAGCCACGTCCCTGGGCGGGTGCATCTGGGAGGGGGAGCGGGACATTTCCGACTTGTTGGCCGACTGCGGCCCGCTGCTCAACGAGGAGATCGCCCTGTGCGGCGGATTGGGACCTTGGATAGATGTTTGGGCCCCAAGGGCCAATTTGAGTGTGGAGGGGGACAATTTGGTGGTTAAGGTGGGTTTGAGTAGTCTAGGGGACAGTCCCGCACCCTGTAAAGCGTGTGTAGAAGTGTGAAATGTCATGTAAAAGTGTCAGTTACAGATTTTTTACTGAACTTTTGACACTTTGTATGACAATTGACACATTTGTATGACATTTTTCATGCTATTTGACACTTTACTTTATACGTGGCAGAGTGTGGGGACTGACACGTTCTAGGGTGAGGTATCAATTTTCCAAAAAATTGTTTTCCAAAACATTTCCCGGCAAGCGTGTTTAAGCACATTGCCAGTGGCGTGCCCTACCAGCAGGGTTCAAACGATATATCGTATCGAATATCGGATATCGACCATTTTTTTGATATCGAATATCGATATCGAAAAGTGATATCGTTTGAACCCTACCTACCAGTTCGTCCAGTCTCGATTCGTCACAGTGCACATTGGTCATCGCTTACTTTTACACAGGTAAAACAGCAAACTGTGCAGCTGCCATCCGGACGTCTATGCGGAAAAGTGAAACGAATGCGGGATGAAAAATGTGGCTTCGTTGAGATTGTCGACGAACAGTTCAAAAGTGAGATGGTCATATTTCTGACCAGCCAGCCTAATGAGCTTACGTTGAATGATTTGATTTCATTCACGGTTTGTGTGTTTTTGGGTTTTCAGTGGTAGGGTTGTGTCGATATTGCTTTTCGATATCGATATTCCATATTTTTCTCTGAAACTCGATATTCGATTTTAATATTCATCCTCGATCTCGATATTCAGTAAGAAAAATGGTCGATATTCGATATAAAATCAACCCCAGATGCAAATGATAGGTTAAGTAATGCCCGCATCAAAATCCATGCAAGTGACGTTGTACAGGGTCTGAAATAAGTACAACTCAATTGAGATTACTCGAATGCTTTACAAAAAGACTTTGTATATAGATTTCCTTTACGACCCCGCTTGAATAATAAATAATCAATAGCCCACAATAACCCCGCTTGAATAACTCCCCCATCTGAGAGTAAAATTAACACACCACACCCCAAATCACTATTGAAACCTCAATTGCAGGTGACTCGAATCTGCCCAGCCGTGCTCGACTGCAGCTACTGTCTGAACGACGTGTCTTTGCTGCAGCGCGACGCTGATTGGCCGCAGTCCAACCAATCAGCCACGTCTGGGAGCGCTGCGGGTGGGCGGAGCTTGTCGTCGCCGCGGCACAAGGTCGCCCCGTGGATGCAGTCCACCCTGGGCATGCCTGTCGCCGCCCCCCAAACTGCCGCCTTTGTGAGTTGGGTACAGTATATTGAGGTCTAGTTACCCTAATCTCTGAATAGTTCTACTGGGGAATTTTTGTCTTGTCAGAGTTGAGAGGAGCTTTTTGGCTGGAACTCTATCTCTCTCTGCAAGTAGTAGCGGCATGCAAGTAATTATAACAACTCTGCAAGTGTGTTCGCCCTGCGAGCATGCACCCCGATTAGCTGTGAAAAATAGGTGATTTTTTAAAGATGTAATTGAATATAATGGCCGATGTGAAAACTGAAGTGGCGACATGGCGACATCCACCCTACTCTTTTTGTATGCTATATGTGTTTTAGTTTTCAAATTTTCAAGTTTTAAGTTTCATTAATTTAAATTCCAATTCAAATTAAATAAAACCATTCAACCGTGTTTATTAATTTGCTTTTGAAAAAATTTCAGTTTTCACACAAAGTCACGGGGAAAACTAGTGTGTGTAGGCACAATCTCAGTAAATCTCTCGAAACAAAAATGTTATTGAATCAATCTGAAGTATGGCAGGGTTGGCATAGAAAAAGCTTGGGGGGAAATTTGGAATACAAATAAAAATATCAGAAAATATCAAAATAATCTCATCCAATTTTTCTTATGATTTAAATTCAAATTTAAATTCTTACTTATATCCCATTTTACAACGCTAGCTGTGGTGCATACTTGTATGGTGAGCGCACTTGCAAAACGGTCATATTATTTACTTGATGACCGCTGCTACATGCAGAGAGAGTGTACTTACAGAGAGGTACAGGGTCAAATGTTTCGGGTGGGGGTGGGCAATTTTTACAAAATCAACCTTCTTTCATTTTAGTCTCAAAGTTTTGTCGGATTTCAGGCATCTGATATGGCTGCATTTCCGCCGCCGGCGCCACCCAAATTCAAAGAATTATCAAATATTGTCGCTGCGCCGCCACAGCAAACACTGGAGAATAAAGAAATGTCGAAAAATGCAACTTTTTCGTGCCAGAATCAACCTGTTGGATCTGTGCCAAGTGCTTGCCAAAACTTTGTAAACTGTGCTGGTGATGCGCCTGGTCAAAAAAGGTTTGCTTGACTTAAATTAAAACTGGCCACCTGAGTTTTGCATGTGCAAATTCTCCTTTGCAAAATAACAATTGTGGATACAATTTGATTATTGTGAATCTTTTTTATGATTTAGCATGTAAACTTTTTCACATCCAATTTTCGAATGAAATTGAGGCGTCCAATTCTAAAAGTCCAAAATATGAAATTTTTTGAGTTAGGCCCAGAAACGTCATCTGGGGCTACTTCCGCACATTTTTCATCATTTTCCATAAATTTTTTGACTTCACATGCCCATATGGCATAGTGCCAAATTTGACATTTTTGGGGAAAATGCAAAAAAATTGGGCAAGAAGTCGACAAGTCCACTTAGTTTTGGGCTAAAAGTCGACAAGTCCATCCTCCGCATCCTTTTTATGGAAAAACAAACGCAAGAAATGTGATAAGTCCACTATGGGCACCGATTTCTAAAAGTCGACAAGTGCATTAATTTCCCATAAAGGAGGAGCAACGCGGGCGCGAACAAAAATGTTCTCGCGTGCAAGAAGGCCATTTCCCTCCCAAGAGCAGTTTTGCTCTGATCGAATGGAATTTTATGGACACCCCATTTTTCACATATACGTTGAGATTAGGGGCTGAAAATTCGACACTTTATTGTCAACATATGGAACTTTATGGAAAGCGTGAGAGAGCCAAATAAGACACACACCACGGGCCTGGAATTGGGTTTGAAACTTAAAATGCGCTTTACTCAAAATCGCATTTTGTGGACTTGTCGACTTTTAGAATTAGACGCCTCAATTACATTACTTACAAAATAAATTCCCTCCCAGGTGTCCAAATCCACAACCAATTTACATGGGTGGCGTGGGCCGCGGACGGACATTTCTATCCCGGCAGCAGAATATGGCGCAGAAATGTCGAAATGCGACCCCTCCGTCAAAACCCCCAGTTTATGATTGTGGTGTGGACAACTTCAAACAAATTGGGGATTTTGGTCACTCTGGAAATGGTGACATTTGTGGTATGGCAGTCAATTCTGTTCAGTTGGTTTCGAATATTTTGTTTTTGAATTTTTATTTTAACTTAAAGTGTTTTTTACTGATAGGGTATTTAAATTGTCATTAATCTTGCCGTGAACTTGAAAGTTAAGGAGTGTGTCTTGACTTTAATACGGACAACCCACAAAATTTAATGTTTACTTTTGTGGCATTTTTCATGACTTTTGACACTTTAATCTGCATTACATTTTACAGGGTGCTAGCGTGGCGTGTTTCTACGCGTAATTTACAAAGATTACCTTACACCATTTGTAAAAAATGTGATTTCATAGCCCAAATACAAAATTTTTTATTTATTTGTTAACATCTGAAATTATTTTTATAAATGACCAATTGTCATCCCCAATGAATCCGCAGCGCCGACAAAAAAGTGCCCATGCCGTCGCGCAGTAATCAAAACTTTTTACATGCCGGGGTTAGCGATTGTCAGAACAGAATTTGATCGAATTTTTGTTGTTGAATGGCATTTTGTTACTTTGATAAAGTTGAGGTTTTGACGAATTTATGTTTAAGCGCGATTTTCGCGTTGCTCTAGATACCGTATTTCCTCGAAATACCCCCCGGGCGGTGATTGTTTCATAGTGCTCACGAGAGGGGGGGGGGGTATTTCGAGGGGGGTTATTATTTCACAAGAACTTTTTTGAAATCCTAGTACAAAATCGTTGTTTGTGATGTGCGCTGGGGTAGAAAAATGCATCAATAACTGACATGTAAAGACTCCTGTAGACTAATATTAGCACGTAGATGGTATAAACACTGTTCTAACGTGATTCCGACATTGTTTTAACGTGTGTTTTGCACTACGCAGAACACAAACTGCAGTATTTGTCATGTACGTTCTCTTTACACTCAATCTGGGGGGGGGGTATTTCGAGGGGGGGTGATTGTTTCATAGTGGTCTCGAGAGAGGGGGGGTATTTCGAGGAAATACGGTACATAGTTTTTTTTACATATGTACATTTGTCCACTGCCCACACACTTTTCAGTGAATTTTACCATATTCTACCTGAATAAAAAGGACACAAGAGCACAATTTTCAAACTGCCATATCAACCAAAATATTGTACAATATGGTGTGATCTTCACTGTTGTGGCTTCTTTGCTAGGGTTCAAACGGGATTGACTTTTCGGGATCGCGATTGGGATGCACTTTTTGAGATTTCGGGATCGGGATTGGGGTTTCGGGATCGGGATTGGTATTTTGAGATTTCGGGATCGGGATCGGAATTGGCCGGGATTGGGGTCACGGGATCGGGATTGGCATTTTTTCGGGATCGGGATTGGGGTTTCGGGATCGGGATCGGGACTGCTAAATTCCGGAATTTCACGGGATCGGGATCCCGTTTGGACCCTATCCTTTGCCCCCACGTTTTGAATGAAATTGAGTTCCTATACTCTGTCGTTTTTGCATTTCGAAAATTGTTTCTATTATTTCATATCGGATCAAATTTTAGTGCGTCATTTTTCATACAAATCCTGAGTTTTTGGGAAATTAGTCTCGGTTTTGTGAGAAGTTTTTGCAAACTGTTTTGCTAGACCGATTATCATAGTGTCTTTTTTCAGTGTGTTCTTTTTGAAATCAATATGTGTTTGACATTTCTTCACTGCAGGTGTACCATTTTGAGCATAATTTTTCACTTCTTCATTCTGTATGGTTGGGACGATATGATTTTCGATATCGCTATCATATCGATCAATTTTTTAAGGAAGTTTGTCACAGAGCCATGTGACTGAATATCACACCTTTAATTGACTATTTACCTAATGTATCTCCCAAATATTTACCTAATGTTTCTGTGCCAAAACACACTCATTTTTCTGAATCTCTAAATTTAATATCGATCTGGCCTCTCGATATTGATATCGATATTCAATATGAATAAATGAATTAGGTAGTCGAAATTTGATCTTCGATATGATATATCATCCCAACCCTAATTCCAAGTGGTTACAGGTTAAATTACAGTTTTGTAATGTGTAAATACTTGTGCATAAAAATATTTCAACAAATGAACAAACTCATCAAATGACATAACGCGCAATTATCTCGACGGCCGGCTATTTTAGTTGCCTTTTTACGGTAGATTTACCAATTTGCTTTTGGTGGTGTGTCAATAAAATGTAACGATTGGGCCCCCACACACTGGATGTCAACTGAATTCGTGTCAACTAAATGACAACTGAATTTAAGTGATACTGATTTCAACCTATCTATCTGATAGAGCATAGTTAATTTTACATCATGACACTTCATTTTCATTGTTCCTGTTAAGTGTGATGCTTTTTACAAACTTCTTGTTTTATTCAATTGACACTGAGTTGACGCGAATTTGCGATGTCAACTAGTGTGTGTGGGCCCAATTCCTGACAAAAGTGCAGCAAAATTAGGAGTAAATACCGACGACACCGAGAAGCGAGTTGGGGGTGCCGCTGTATTTGTGTGACGATTTCGATATGCCCGAGATGAAAAGCACTAAAATTGGTTGGTTCATTGAAATGGAATTGTTTGAGGGTGCCAATGGTGTCATTTGATTCATGAATTATGCGTCATGAATTTTGCGTCAGCAGGATTGTTGGTGTTTTTCCTTGAACGTGGCGTCACTTATCTGATGCGGCTTCGCGCTAGTTCACAACCGCGAAGTTTTCTTGGGTTGCACTTGAGTTCCGGGATCGGGAGCATAAACTACAGTTTTCGAATATCTCATGTTGGCAGTGTGCCAACGCGAACGAATGTGAGGTGCGCGCCTAGGGCTCGCGAACTGGAGGCGAAAAGTGGTGCCACAAATTCTACACGACCAAATAGGATTTTGGTCAATTTCGAGTCAGGGTACAAGGTGCCAATCCCAGACTCGGTAAAATGTCAAGTGATCATGCAAAGTGTCAAAAGTCATGTAAAATGGCAAACGTACGTTTGCAATTTTGCAGGGCATATTACATGACTTTTGACACTCTGCATGATATTTGACATTTTACAGGGTCTGGGACTGCCCACTGGATGAATCATGCACAAAAATGTCTATTTTACATACTACTATAATTTTTTGACATGTTGTTGTTTTTATTGTCTCAGACGCGTCGACGGGCGTGGATTCGGGCTGCGCTGACTCGAAGCCGGGCAACGTGTTGGCGTCTGGCGTTGGAGCAAATTTGGGCAATGATACGAATGCGCGAGTGGAGCAGGGGTTTAGTCGGGGTGCCACTATAGTTGGGAAAGTGTATTTACGTTTACCTAAAATACCCAGGTATTCTGAGTATTGAACCTCGTTCCTTTCGTTTACGCATATACTCGGCGGACGTCACACTTACCAAACATACCATAACCCTTCTGAATATTGAACCAAAACTTTTACATTTTTTATCAAAATATTTCGTTTTTACTATGAAATAATTACCGTATTTCTTCTAATAGAAAGGCTCCGTTCTATTTATTTCGTCAACTATTTTACCTGCCATTCTATTAGAGGTGTCGTTCTATTGCAGGCTGCCGTTTTATTTTTTCACCAATATTTTTCGGACATTTTTCATATCAACATAGTGTGTTTATTGGAAAATGAAGAACATTTTACCATCAGAGTATCAATTCAAACAAAACCGAATGTGAAAATAACCCTAAATCATAGTTCTGATGAACACATTGGATGTTCTCACCATCCGTTTTTCTAATATTTGTGTGTTCTGGCACTCTTCCAACGTGATATCTACCTGTCGTTCTATTGGAGGTGCCGTTCTATTGGAGGCTGCCGTTCTATTTATTTCGTGAGTGCCAAAAAGTACCAAAACCTGCCGTTCTATTGGAGGTGCCGTTCAATTGGAGGTATGCCGTTCTATTAGAAGAAATACGGTAATTGCGAAATTTATTTAAAAAATTATATTCATCAAATTATGGTAGGTTTTCATACTAGGTGTGCTGTCCACCGAGTATACGCTATTAATAGATACCATTACGCTTTGGTATGCTTTTTTGGTGTACATTTCTATTGTACTAAAAAAATACATTACGCTTTATTAAATAACTATAAATACTCTAAAATAAGACACGGTATTTACACTTTTTTACGTTTACGATTTCAAAAATGCTAATATTTTAAAAGCTATGGGTGCCATTGCGGTGGCACAATTACCGTAACCGTCACCCTAATTACCTGTCAGCTTTTTGCAATTTTTGCATTTTAATTTGCATATTATCATTTGCACAGGAATGTAACTCCACAACGCGAAAATGTCAATTTGCACATGGCCCAAATGCGGAAAATTGATTTGTTACAGAAGGAACGTGATGCACTTTTGGTCAGAGTCAAAAATTTCGAACGGACCGTTGAATTTAAAGATGAACAATTCAAAGAAATGTCTGCGAGATTTCAGAAAGTTAGCTGTAGGTATAAATTGTGATACACGTGGTTAAAAAATTTTTCAGTGAAGGTCATTGCTAGAGCATGATTACCGTAACCATGGCATGCATACCTAGTCAAAAACGTTTATTAATCATTTTTTAAATGGTCCCAAATATGGTACATCAGACAAGTGGTAGTACTTTTTCCGGGTTTTTTTATTTTTTAAATGGTTCCGATGCCAGTGCACTATTCCGCATCTAAACCCGACCCGGAACACATTTAATTATACCTGGCATGTTGAAAATAGGTAATAAAACACATAAACTAGTTACTTTAAAGGTGAAAATCATATAAGAAGTAGGAAAATTAGGGAATTTTGGTGAAAATTAGGATAAAAGTGCTCCAGATAGCTAGATAGCTAGGCAATTTGCGGGTGTGGGGGTGTTCAAGGGAATGTAGCCAAAAAATTTGCGCCAGGGATAGATAGCTGGGCGGTTTGGGGTGGTGTTACCCACCCCCCTTTCTCACCCCTGCAGGCA
This sequence comes from Sphaerolaimus hirsutus, assembly GCA_964036195.1. Taxonomy (NCBI): domain Eukaryota; kingdom Metazoa; phylum Nematoda; class Chromadorea; order Monhysterida; family Sphaerolaimidae; genus Sphaerolaimus; species Sphaerolaimus hirsutus. The sequence continues at coordinate 29,711,420 of OZ038450.1, read as the reverse complement.
TAATGTGTCTATAAGGGGTCTACATGCGGAATGGGCTTTGATGCGGAATGGGCCATAGCCGGTCCCGTTCCGATGCTTGTATTTTTTAATACATTTAACAAAAACTCGGACTATCCCCAGAGTTCAAACGGGATCGACAATTCCCGCAACGTGAACCAAAATCAACAATAATTTCAATAATTTCCCGCCTCTAAAACAGGTGCGTGCGATCGCGATTCGCTACAAACGAGAAGAAATGGAACGCAACAAAAGGGAAGAAACTGCCCAGTTAACTGCTTCTAATGGCGACTCGTCCACGGTATTATACACGTGTTTTAAGTCCACGAATGGACTTTTTACTTTGAAACTTTGTTCCACTTTGGTCAGATTACTTACCGTATTTCTTTTAATAGAATGGATACCTGCAATAGTATGGCTGCAGTCAGGGGTCTCCTAAATTTTGGCCCTCGCGGGGGTTGGATAGATAGCAAGTCGCTCCTCCGGAGGGATAGATAGCTGGGTGAAATAGATAGATAGCTAAAAAAATCATGGGGAGAGGTTCGCGGGGGTTCAATATACATATAGACTTAAAGGGGATAGTAGCCAAAAAAAATTGCCTCCGGGATAGATAGATAGCTGAGCGGTTTTAGGGGGGGGGGGTAACCCCCCTAGGAAACCCCTGGCTGCTGTCCACCCCCTTTCTCCCTCGTGAGACTTGAAAATTCAACAGAAATGCAAGTTTCCGTATACTCGGCGGACGTCACACTCAGTACGGAAACCTACCATAAGCTATCTGAGTAACGAACCTAAAATTTTGCAGTTTTTCATCATAATATTTCATTTTACTATGAAATAATTAATTACGAAATTTTTTCTCAATTCTTATTCATTTAATTATGGTAGAATTCTGCGCATACTTTGCAGTCCGCTGGGTATATCAATCTTCTCGGCTTCGCGTAAACATTATTCTTGCAAGCGCATTTTCCGCCCCACACTTATCGCAGGGGGTTGGTCACAAGAGGGGTGCCGCGCCAACGAATGACGAGCCCCCAGCCAAACAACCGCTGCGTGTAGTGCACATCCGACAGAATTACGTGGGCGTGTCGCGGGATGGCCAGATAGATGGAAAAATTACGCAGGGATGTGCACAGGTACTTTACTGATTATTGTTGTGAACGGAAACCGGCAGTGTGCATTTTGTGCCTTTGGCTGGCATCCAAATGACTAGGCTTTTTGTAAAAAATAATAAAAGAAAAAAGCCCTGAACACCAGAACTTTGCCCAAAATCCCGATGGCTTAGGCCTTCTGTGCATGTTTACCCGCTGTACATGATTACCCGGCGTTCATTTTTCTCTGCCCGGTGTGCATGGTTGTCCGGTGTGCATGGAGGCCGCCCCTCCATGCACACCGGGCCCCTATGCACACCGGGCACCACCATGCTATATAGCCTGTTTCAGCTATCTATCTCTCCGAAGTCGCGATTTATCATCTATATGAACCCCCGTGTGGGTCCAAATCTACAAAACCTCTGATTATTAGATATCCATGTTGTTTTTGCATCGCCACGACAACTTTCAGGAATGTGACAAAACTGAACTGCTGGCCACTTTGAAGGATCATTTGTCCGAGGTATGTGTTGTTGGGCCTGCACACTCTAGTTGACACGAATTCAGGGGCAAGGACGTACGCAGGGCGGGGGGGCAGGGAGGGGGGCGCCCCCATAGGGGATTTTGGGGTTAGCATTTTAGGGGGGGGGGGTCGCCAGTCGGGACGTATATATATCGGGAACGTTTGGTGAAAAATGTTGAAATTTGGATATATTATGGTTTCAGGTCGGGGCTCTCTCAGATTTTTTCGAAATTTTTCTACGACCCCCGACCGGAGATAGGGTGGGTCTATAAAAAGTATGTCATTTGCGAAAATTTTGCGTGTCGCTCAGAACATGCAAAGTTTGCAAGCCTGTAACTCATTACTTTTTGAGCCGAATTTAGTCATTTCACTTTTAAAATGATGACAAATGTTAGGAGAGTTCATTTCTGTTGTCAAATCGGCGATACAAAATCTGATATATATTGATTTCGCCAGATTTCGAAATGGAAAATTTCCGACTTTTTTATTGTCTGTTTGTTTTGAACGTGCTATCGTATACTCCTGATTGAGAGAAACTCAATAAAACAAAAATGAGATCGATATCTCTTTCCGATCAAAAGTTATGGCGCTTCAAACTTTTCCCTCCCATCCACATAAATAACCACATGCATGCAACTTCAAAACTCCATATCTCGGCCATTTCTCAGCCGATTTTCACCAACGAACACTTCAAATGATCAGAATAACATGGAAATTTCATTTTTAGGACCAGATTATCCCTATTTCTCAGAAGATTTCCCATACAAGAAATGAATGCGAACTCTTGAATTAAATTGTCATAATTAAAATGCATACAAATAAACTGTGGATAAAAATGAAATCTCCATGTTATTCTGATCATTTTACGTGTTCGTTGGTGAAAATCGGCTGAGAAATGGCCAAGATATGGAGTTTTGAAGTTGCATGCATGTGGTTATTTATGTGGATGGGAGGAAAAAGTTTGAAGCGCCATAACTTTTGATCGGAAAGATATATCGATCTCATTTTTGTTTTATTGAGTTTCTCTCAATCAGGAGTATACGATAGCACGTTCAAAACGAAAAAAAATTCGGAAATTTTTCATTTTGATATCTTCTGAAATCAATATATATCAGATTTTGTATCACCCATTTGACAACAGAAATGAACTCTCCTAACATTTGTCATCATTTTAAGAGTGAAATGACTAAATTCTGCTCAAAAAGTAATGTATTACAGGCTTGCAAACTTTGCATGTTCTGAGCGACACACAAAATTTTCGCAAATGACATACTTTTTATAGACCCACCCTATCTCCGGTGAGGGGGGTCATAGAAAAATTTCGAAAAAATCTGAGAGAGCCCCGACCTGAAACCATAATATATCCAAATTTCAACATTTTTCACCAAGCGGTTCCCGATATATATACCCGTCGCGACTGGCGAACCCCCCCCCCCCCTAAAATGCTAAAATCCCAAAATCCCCTATGGGCGCCCCCCGTTCCCCGGCCCGACAGGAAAAATTTGCCAGAAATGGCTCTTTTCTGAGGCGAACTTGTGGGCATTAAAAAAAAATTTTTGCGAGCAAGCGCGCAAATCCCCACCCCATTCTTTAATATGTATTTTCAGGTGCTAAATTGCACTAGAAAAGTGTCCAACAGTGCCAAAAGTGGACCTAGTAACATGTAGGACCTAGTAACCTAGGTATAAATAGATACCGATATGGTAGACGTTGGCGCCAACGCCAACGCCAATACTGCGATGGCGCTGGCGCCTACAAATGGCGCTAGCGCCATGGCTCCATTCCTTTACTACAGGGCAAAATTTTAGGGGGGGGGGCGCCGCCCCCCCCCGTTCGTCGGGCGCCGTATACAATCCGCCCCCCCGCTCAAGAATCCTGCGTACGCCCCTGTTCAGGGGGTTTAGTAGTGGGGGTTACCCACTACACATACATACATTCTATACATTGATTTTAGAGGGATACGCCTCAGGTATATTTTCCCGACTGCAGGCGCGTGCAATTGCTCACAGCTACAAAACGAATGGGGAGGAGCTTAGTAAACAAATGAAAGAAATGGCGCAAAAATTTAACACAGCCAATAAGGAACTGGCAAGGACAATTGAACATATAACAGCAGCGAATGAACAATTGGTGCCAATTCCGCAAGCGGTATGAAAAGTGTTAAGTGAAGCTCAGTTGTTGTAAAAATACGTATTTCTTCGAAATACCCCCCCCCCTTTCGAAGTACACCTTGGTCCAGGGGTCTCCAGGATTTTGGCTCTCGCGGGGGCTGGATAGATAGCAAATCGCTCCTCCGGAGGGATAGATAGCTGAAAATTTTCCTGGGGGGGCTGGCGGGGGCACAATATATAGGCTTTTGCAAGGTTAAGAAGGCAGAAAGGGGAAAAAATCGCTAATAATCAGTTAAAAGTAGCCAAAAGTAGGTATAAAATGGCTAAAAATAGGTATATAACATGTATATAGCTGGAAAGCACGATTTTGAAGGTGAAAAACTATTAAAAGGTGCGAAAATTAGTGATTTTGAGCGAAAATTGGGGCAGAATTTCTCAAAAACTACTCCAGATAGATAGCTGAGCGATTGGGGGGGGGGGGTCTTTGGGGGTAGTAGCCAAAAATATTGCCTCGGGATAGATAGATAGCTGGCCGATTTGGGGGGGCAGCCCCCCCCCCCCCTAGGAGACCCCTGCCTTGGTCTGAGCGGGCTGCGGAAAAAATGACAACATCGAAATATCCCCCGTCTTGAATGATGTAGTAACTGTTGCCAATTTGCATCACATAGACTAGTTTGTGTGGCCATTTACGTCGATATGTCAAAATATATCTTGTTTGAACATATGTCTATATTGGGTATCTAAAAGCCTATTATTTACGACGATCCTTCATGGAAATTTCTGTCGAAATAATAAATCTCCTGGGGTACTTCGAGGGAATATGCTATTCTAATCAAGTGAATTTATATGTAAGTGAAAATATTTTCCACCTATAATTTCATTTCTCACTTGACGGATACATTAAATTTTCACTTGCGGAATTGGCTCCTGGTTGCCGCCAATGAACGCATTACTGCGCTGGTAAGCAAATTGCAATTTTCATGGCGTATTTAAATGGCGAAAAAATCAAATAGCTATTAAAAATATACCATGATATATTCTGAATGGGCCCCTAATATAGTGCCACCCAATTGGTTCTGTTATCACCATCCCTTAAAAAATACATTTTTTTTTCATTCATTCATTCACGCTGTGCAAACTCGACTTGAATAGTTTGATTCCACTCAAATAATTCGCAAAAAAAAATAATAAAAGCGCCGACTTTTATCTCACTTGCAGCAACGTGACAAAGCTGCATCGGACGTACAACTGGCCGCTTATAAGGATCATATTTCTAAGGTAATATTTAAAATAATTTATTACTGCAGTTTCAAACTAATAGTACTGGGGGATTATTATTTTGTCAGACTTTTTTTGAGGGGGGAACTATTCGAGGGGTGGAATTATTATTTCGTCAAAATTTTCAAGCATGTTTCTATCAACACCTTTAATGAAATGTGCTTTATTAACACCATAACGTGCCATTTTTCTTAATATTGGGCACAAACAATTGATCAAATCTTTCAAGGGGGAATTATTCGAGGGGGGAATTATTATTTCCTCACTCGTCTTACAGGGGGGGATTATTCGAGGGGGGAACTATTCAAGCAAATACGGTATTTTCAACTTGATTTGGCATTTTAGCTATTTATTTACCGTATATCCTTGAATAAATCCCCAGGGGAGTTATTATTTTGTCAAAAGTTTTGTAGGGGGAGTTGTTCAAGGGGAGGAGTTATGTTTTCCTCTGACCTCGGAACAAATCTGATGATATTATCTCATCTCTGGTGAAAAATGCGCGCAAAAATTTTTACTCTGACGTTGAAAAAAATCGCATTTCCCGGTCACTTTCTGGTCTCACCCCGTGAAACGGGGGGGGGGCTGCCCCCCCGCCCCCCCTGGATGCGGCCCTGCGTTGTGGATACCCATGCCAAATATACCCAGAGGGGGGAGTTATTCAAGGGGAGAATTTATATTTTCCTCACCTGTCCAACAGGGGGGGTTTCAAGGGGTGATGTTATTCAAGTGGGGGTCTTATTCAAGGATAGCTATTCATTTATTTTTTATTTAAGTAAATACAGACATAATCACACCATTCACAGGTGCTCGACATCGCGAGCCGGGCCGATACATTGGTGGGCAATTGTACTTGTGGTTTTCGTGTTTTCCTAATTGGAAGTATCAGGGGGTCTCCAAGATTTTGGCCCTCGCGGGGGCTGGATGGATAGCAAATCGCTGCTCCGGAGGGATAGATAGCTGAAAAAAATTTCTGGGGGGGGCGCGGTGGCAAAATATATAGGCTTTTTCAGTGCATAGAAGGCAGCAAGACGAAAAATTCGTAAATAATCGGTTAAAAGTGGCTAAAAGTAGGTTTTAAATGGCTAAAAACAGGCATATAATCACGCATATAGACGGAGAGCACGATTTTGAAGATTAAAAACTATAAAAAGGTGCGAAAATTAGTGAATTTGAGTGAAAATTGGGGCAAAAATTCTCAAAAATCACTCCAGATAGATAGATAGCTGAGCGATTTGGGGGGCGGGTCTTTGGCGGTAGTAGCCAAAATTTTTGCCTCGGGATAGATAGATAGCTGGCCGATTTCCCCCAGGAGACCCCTGGGAAGTATACTCGGCGGACGGCAAAGTATGCGGCCAAAATTTTTTACGTCTTAGTCGATGTGCTTTTCAAAAAAAATAGTGTGCGTAGAGCAGCTATAATACCGTATTTCCTCGAAATACCCGCAGGGGGTTTATTTTTTCAGACTGGAAATTTTGAGGGGAGTATTTCGAGGTGGGTTATTATTTTGTCAGAAATTTCCGTAAAATAAGTAGTAAACAATGCGTTCTAACATGCCCAAAACCGGTAATAAATGTGACGAAATAGGATGTAATATATGGGCATTTAAACGTAAATACATCGCTACTTACACTAGGTAGGTATATGTGTAGCTGCGGTGCAAACCGGCAGCAATAAAGACATCATGTACGTTGCATACATGATGCATTTACATCATTTCAGACGGGGGGGGGTATTTCGAGGGCGGTATTGTATCCTCAGTGCGAAATGATCTGGGGGTATTTGGAAGGCGGGGGGGGGGGGGGGAAATCAACGTGAGGGGTATTTAGAGGAAATACGGTAAGTACATTTCTTTCTACGGTTAATCCCATTCTTGAACGCATAACCTTTTCAGAAACTTGAGAGATGTGCAATGGCGGAAACTTATTCGAAGTTGGGTGGCCAGTTGGCAGGTTTAGAATCCGACTTGGCTAAGGTACGGTTTGGCTTATGTTGCGTCACTGGCCCATAGATCTGATGGGTGCTCACATTTGGGGGTCCGCCGCTCGAGACACCCTTAGCTGATAAGGATCTATCAGGTGCCAGTTTAGCAAATTGAGAAGTGAGAAGTAAAATGGCAAATGCTAAGTAAATTGGAAAAAGCGATCTGAAATGGCAAGTAAATTGGAAAAAGCGAAGTAAAAAAAGTAATTTCTCTTCGCTTCTGCCATTTTACTCCTCAATTCACTTCGCTTTTGCCATTTTACTTATCAATTTGCGGAATTTCCCTGGACCACTGCAGGTGTCCAAACCAACAACCCCTTTTCTGATGGGTCTTTTTCAATTCAAATATGCCACTGTTCACAATAGACCACGTTTCACACGTATACTCGGATGACATTACACCGTACATTTTTCCGGGGGAAACGCTCCATCATGACGTCATCACTTTAGTCAATTCTGGTGTTTGACCGTTTCTTTTCCTTTCTTTTTTCTTTTTCTTTCTGCGAAATGTTGATTCATAAGTTTTCAGTTGGCCGTCTGCCAGCCGAAGACATAAATCATATCTATATGTAGAGTATCATGTCTGCCGAGTATAACTTTTTTTCATTTTCATATTATTCGCGTGGACCCGACCGTTTCAACGCCGCCGTGCCGAGATGGCAACTACAATCATGTTGACAGGTTCGTCTCATTTTCAATTCTGTCTCGCCTCTAATGGATAAAATGACCACTGACGACTAGGGTTCAAACGGGATTGACTTTTATGGATCGGGATTCGTTTTTTGAGATTTCGGGATCGGGATCGGGTGCCGGGATCAGGATTCGTGATCGAGATTGTCATCCCGTTTGAACCCCACTGACAATTTCCACCCTGACGCTGATGGCAGTCCTGCACCCTGTAAAGTGCCAAACGTTGTGTAAAATTTCAACAAAAAAAGTAAATCATCGACAATTTACATGACATTTGACCATTGACTCTACATTTTATAGCGTACCTGCTAAAATTTTGCCTCGAGATGACTTAGCTGAGCAGGGCCTGGGATAGACAGCTTTTTTTCGGGGGGGGGGGGTAAACCCCCCGCCCCTACAAGACATCTGCCCCCCCCAACAGACCCTTTTTAAAACCTTACATAAATATGTGAAAATTAACATGCACCCACACAGCTCCATGCCCGACGCGAATCCCGACGGCTGTAAATCCACGTAGCCTGAATAAGATTTCTTGTCTGCTCTTTTTTCTTGGAATATTGCCAGGGTATGACGAGTTTGAGTTTTAAAAGATTATTCGTGTGAATGATTTAAGTGAGATAAATTATGGAAGGTTCAGCGAAAATTGGTCTACAGTTATTTTGAGCAGTTTTGGGATGGTAACCTATTGCTAAATTCAAATATCTAGAAATAACCCCCGGGTGGTTTATTATCTTGTTAGCATAATTTAAGTATGGTGTTTTCGGGTTGTGGGGGTACTATTTGTAGGGGGTTTCAAAAAGCTCATGCTATATGTATTGCATCAGTTCCGAGATAAGCATCATCAACGTACACGATATTTGCAACATGTCTAAATGTCGACTGAAATATTTAAGTGCACAGTTTATGTGTAGCTGCGATGCAAATTAGCTGCCAGTATTCCATCATGTAGAAAGATTGCGTACGTCATTATGTATATCTCTCCTGGGGGGGTATTTCGAGGGGAAGGCGTTTATTTTTCACTGAACACTCCCAGCTTCCCAGGGGCCAGATTTAATTCTCCCAACAGATTTGTAGGGTAGGGCGTACGCCCGATAGATTTTTTAAAGTTCAGCCGCGTCGACGCACATGCACCGAGAGCAAGGCGGTTTGTAAAATATACGAAACCATCCCTTAAGGTCGCCGATATTGCAATATGACGTATATCGCTTCGATTTTGGCCCGGAAATCACTATTTCGTCATTTCTTGGCCGTCTGCCAATTCGCTTTTTATTTTATTTTGTCGGGCGGGTTACTCGCATAAGTCGCGCTTTTGTACGCTCGTGCGTGCATTTCTTTCTTGTCGCTGCCCTCATGGTTTCGGTTGCAGACAGTGAGCACTAAAAAAGTGACCACCTGACTACACAAAAGCGCGACTTATGCGAGTAACCTGCCCGACAAAATAAAATAAAAAACGAATTGGCCGACGGCCAAGAAATGACGAAATCATGGTTCCGTGCCAAAATCGAAGTGATATACATCATATTACAATATCGGCGACCTTAAGGGATGGTTTTGTATTTTACAAACCGCCTTGCTCTCGGTGCATGTGCGTCGATGCGGCTGAACTTTAAAAAAATCTATTGGGCGTACGCCCTACCCTACAAATCTGTAGGGAGAATTAAATCTGGCCCCTGGTCTTGTCATCTGAACCTAAGTCGAGTTTATGGAATTTGGTTTTGGATAAATTTGTGTTTTGCATTCAGTACTTTTGCTTCAATATTTTTAGTTGTCCTTAAGAAGTGCTTTTGTTGTTGTAGCTTTATTAATTATAAATTTTTCCCTCATTACTAGTTTTATCGTTGTTTTTGGCAGTTTTGATCATCACATAGGTATTTTTGCATTTTCACATAAAGGTGCAATTTGAGTTTTGGACAGATGCAAACTAATGTTTTAGATGAATATGCAGTGATTTGTTGTCAATGTTTCTTTTGTATTTTTTGCACATGACATTCATTGCCAAATTTACAATTGAGGCAACCACTTCTAAAAGTCGATACATTTTGGCTAACCGACTTTTTGAATTAGAGGCCTCGATAAATTTACATGCAAAAAGGCGATACTTAATGAATTTTTTATTCGTTACAATGAAACATAAAATAGCATTTGGGGAGTTTCATTCTAAAAATGCATATATCCAAGTTTTTCGATTTTTCAAAATCGCATTTTAAGTTTGACGCTGGCCCGACAGCGCTATGTTTGGGGGACGACGCTTGCCCCGCACTTTTCAGATAGATCCGACATTTCTCTACAATTTTTGTAATCACAAATTTTGTTGGCCGGGAAATATTTAGGGAGTTATGTGAGATTTTGTACGTCACCCAAAATTGGAAACAAATCTGAACATTTGAAATTAAATGGTTAATAACTTCTTAACGGTGCATCGTAGGATGAAACGAATCACATCACTGAAAAGCCCGTGTCTGAAAGTACCTCTACCTAAATTTTCAGATCAATATATGCACGCATATTTGATTTATAGTGCAAAATAGATTTGGCAATTCACGGATGCATTTTTGGAAATGAAACTTTTTTTTGTATGGGAATTCCGGCCAGCTCTTCGCAGCCGCGCCGAAGCACGCGTGCATTTTTGGAAATGAAACAATTTTTTGCATATGTGCACTTATGAAATGAAACTCCGGTGGTCCGAGATGGATATGTGCACTTACGAAATGAAAGTCCTGTTTTTCATAGGGGATCTGAGATGGATATGTGCACTTTCTATGTGAAAATTGTGATTTTTCTGAAAAACGGTACCACTGAATCGCGGGAACGAAATGGACTATAACGCTGATTTTTTTTCTAAAATGTGAAAAACTATACGTGGAGGTCAAATCCACGCTTAACTCGATTTTTCGGGATTTGGCGCTTGTGAGCTTTTAGAATGGAACTCCCCATTTACCGTATTTCTTCTAACAGAAGAGCGCCGTTCTATTTTTTCATCGACATTTCTATCTGCCGTTCTATTGGGCCCCCACACACTGGATGTCAACTGAATTCGTGTCAACTAAATGTCAACTGAATTTAAGTGAGACTGTGATTTCAACTATCTGATAGAGCATAGTTAATTTTACATCATGACACTTCATTTTCATTGTTCCAGTTAAGTGTGATGCTTTTTACAAACTTCTTGTTTTATTCAATTGACACTGAGTTGACGCGAATTTGCGATGTCAACTAGTGTGTGTGGGCCCATTGGCGGTGCCATTCTATTGAAAGCTGCCGTTCTGTTTTTCTCCAGAAGTGGAAAAAAGTACCAGAACCTGTCATTCCATTGGAGGTATGCCGTTCTATTGGAAGTACCGCAAATCCTCGAATAAGACCCCGCCCTCGAATAACTCCCCCCTTGAATAACTCCCCCCTGTTGGCGATGTGAGGAAAAAAATAACTCCCCCCTTGAATAACTCTCCCCTCCTGAATAACTCCCCCTTCTGAATAACTCCCCATGTGTATGAAAAGGATACAATACAAAATAAATAGGAATATAAGCCAACGGCTGCGATAGCAGATAAATACATGATTTGTATGCAGTGTATACACATATTTTTGTTGTTGTGTACAGTTTAATACCTGAATAACATGAGTTGACAGACTGCATCTGCAATGATTTGAGTCCAAGTTTCCTGGGGAAAAGATAACTCCCCCCTCGAATAACTCCCCACCTTGAATAAGTCCCCCCTCAAAAACATCTGACGCTAAAATAACTCCCCTGGGGTCTTATTGGAGGATTTAGGGTACAACGTTCTATTAGAAGAGATACGGTATAACGTAATTTCCATTTAAATGTATATTTTTAATCGAGCTTTTGCCTAATATATTTTGCATTTTTCGTGCGTCATTTACCAGCGTTTCAGCGTGACGTAAAAATATGACGTATCCAAATCTTTTTTTCTACCAAAAAAGAAAAATGAGTTGCAACATTCGAAAGCCGAGAACTTTTTATTTCCAACTCGCATTAAACTTAACCGACTTTGCCCAACTTTCCTTGCCTTAATACTTTGTTTCGAAGCGATTTTTCAATGTATTCACTTATAAAACATGATTTTGTGGGCGTAAAGTTTCTGTTTGTATTACTATCGCGAATTTTAGGCGGCTTTTACACGTTTTTTTGTGACGACAAAAATGTCGATTTCTACAACCATTTTTTGAGATGAAAATCAATTATTGGATAGATGGAACGCCTCAATCGAAAATGATTTGATTAAACTCGCTTCATTAAACAAACATTGAATTTAGATTGCGTAATAATGAATACTAGATAATGGGCCAGTTCCGCAAATTCAGAAGTGAGAAGTAAAATTGCAAATATGAAGTGAATTGATAAGTAAGATGACAAAAGCGAAGAGAAATTACTTTTTTTACTTCGCTTTTGCCAATTTACTTGCCATTTCACTCGCTTTTGCCATTTTACTTCTCAATTTGCGAAACTGGCACAACATATTTCTCTCTTTGCCGTAGGTTGTCGCAGCATTTGTTCAATGCGGCCTAGGGTTCAAACGATATATCGTATCGAATATCGGATATCGATCATTTTTTCATATCGAATATCGATATCGAAAATTTTGAAAAAATATCGAATATCGATATCGAAAATTTTGAAAAAATATCGATATCGAATATCGACCATTTTTTCGATATATCGAACCTGTATTGTGTCCCTAATTAAAGTTATTATCTTCATTTTGAGATATTTGTGATTGATCTGATTTACTACAGTATTTTATTTGATGAGTAAAACTACAATATTTATAATGTCATTTTTGTTGGAGTGCTAAATTTGAAGCCTGAAAATGCTGATATGTTGTTTTTTGCTACATGCATTAAGCAATTCAGTTGAAAGTATGAACTGTAATATCTACCAATTGATGTTTGCCTGATACACTTTGATTCATCATGTTTTTCTTCCATTTTCTACTTTTGACTGATGTAAACCTTTTAAAAATCACTTGTACCATTCATATTTCAGCAAAGAGATGATTAACCATGTGTGCAACCACATGAAAATACAATATGCCGCTTGAAATTTGCCTTGCTATACCAAAAGAAAATTGCAATATCGAATATTGAAAATATCGAAATATCGAATATCGACCATTTTTTAGTATCGAATATCGATATCGAGGTTCCATATCGTATCGATATCGAATATCGAGTTTCAGAAAAAATATCGAATATCGATATCGAAAAGTCATCGTTCGAACCCTAATGCGGCCTCGTTAACGAATCATGATCGAATCCATCCCATCTATTTAATTAATTTTCATCCCAAAAATGGCGGAAATAAATTGTCCAAAAAGTCGGTGGCAATTTTTGTTGTCACAATAAAAATTGTGCCGCCTTACAAAACTTCCAAAAGTGATGAATAAGTGCCCTTTGAACGCATTTGAAATACCGGTAGAATTTCCCCAATTCCATCAGGAAATTTTTTCTTAATGCTGCGATTACAGCTCGGGCGTAAAATTGACCAGCGTAAAATTGATTTTTGGGTGTAAAATTAATTACAGGTGAATGGATAAAGATATGGCGTTGTAATTTCAGTCAAAGAAAGCGCACATGCAGATGTTGCTTGTGTCCAAATCTCATCAGTTTATTTTAATTGCACTAGAAGTTATGAATTTTGGCGCAAATTTTTTTAATTTTACGCCCTAATTTTACACCACTTACAGCGCATAATTGAGAAAATTGTGCTACAATTCATAACTCCCAGTACGATACAAATAAACTCATGAGCTTTGGACACAAGAAACGTCTGCATCTAAGCTTTCTTTGACTGAAATAACAATGTTGTATCTTTATCCATTCATCTGTAATTAATTTTACGCCCGGTCAATTTTACGCCCGAGCTGTAATCGCAGCATAAATGACTTTTTTGCACTGATTAATGTCAATGGAAACACCCAGTGTGCACTGATCTGGCATCCAAATGTGTTTCGCTTTTTTTGTTAAAAATCCAAGGAAAAAACCCGAATACCAGAAAATTGGCCGAAATCCCGATGCTGAATTTTCAGCATAACAATCCCGAAAGTAAGACACCTTTTCACATAGGTCTTTCTTGCACAATAGATCATTTCAATAAATTGTTTTGCCATTTTTTTCCTGCCTGTATTTTCAGACGTAAATAAATCAGATAAAATCAGTGGTCATTAAAAAGGGGGCAGTAAACATTATTATTTATTTTAAATGGCATCATGTGTTCGTTTGCGGGTGCACAAAACGCCTGGTAATTAATTAATTACAAAAACATAAAATTAATAAAACTTTTTCAGTGTCTCGTGCGCGGGTTATCAGTGGATTCAATCAAGAAATTCAATATGATTTTACTAGTTTTAGCTGAGTCTATTTTGCTTTGCTGTTATTGCATGCTGTGAGGAGATCTGTGAAGGTAAAATGGGGATTTTTCTTTCTTTTTTTTGGCGGGATTTAATCAGAGTGTTTGATGCAGTGGCGCTTATATTTTAGGTATCGATAGATTTTAAATTTTGACTCTAAAAATACTCTTTTTCCACTTAACTTGTCACTCGAAGCTCCGCCCCCAAGTTAATAAATAAGATGATAATAATATTCTATCTTTTAACACATTGATGTTTATTTATCACTTAACACAATGATAATTGGCTCAGGGCTTTTCGAGTACAGTATTGTGGCAAATAAGTACACAATTGTGTAGATTGAAAAAGCAACAAATTACAAATGCGCATTTTAAATTTTTTCCCCATGTGTTTGCACTTTTTGCTATTAGATATGACAAAAATGCAGGCCTGTGCCTGTTGGCATCTGAACCGTTTGGCATGTAGACAATGGATCAGGTGTTTCCAAGGTTGTGACCCTTGCGGCGGCTTGATACGTATCAAATCCCTCCTCCAGGGAGATGAATAGCTGAAAATTATTCTGGGGGCTCGCTGGAGCAAAATTGACAAAATGGATCAAATTTAGCTATCTTGAGTAAAAATTGGGGCTAAAATTGCTCAAACTTTGCTCCACATAGATACCTAGATAGTTGTTCGATTGGATTGTGGATGGCTCAGGAGACAGTAGCCTCGGGATAGAAAGATAGCTGAGCAGCCCTTCCCCGTGAGACCCCCGCAACGGATCTACATGACAAGCGGTTTACATTAGGGGTAGGGAAGGGGAGGTAACCCCCCCCTAGGGTTGGAAAAAAACGTTTTTTTTTAACTCGATGTTTTTTTAAAAAAAAAAAACGTTTTTTTTTTAAAAGCTCCCAGATATGACCTAGTGTCAACATATATAGGTATATCAGACACTGGCAATACTCTGTGATGTTAAATATGACCATATAATGGCTGTGGAGCCATGGGATAGCATTATAAGTGGTGATTTGTGTCAAAAATATCCATTTTTCGTCGACATATCGTTCATATATCGCCTTATAGTCGAATGTTCGTGACTTCAGGTAAAGTTTGGCACGGAATGGTGATCAAACAAGGTTATAAAAGGAGGTTGTTACTTTGGGAGTGAAGTTACACACTGTGGAGGTACATGGAAGCACATTACCTCAATATTATATATTACAGCAACATATGTCGGCTTATTCACCCATGGTAGCACATAGAAATGGATGTTTTGATACTAAAAATGCAACAAAACCAATGAAAACAACCACCAATGTCAATTTGTGTGTGAAATTGCGCGCTTGCGCGCAAAAATTTTGCAAAATACCTAGTGCTTAGTACTAAAAATTTTGGCCGATGTTTTTAAAAAAAAAAAAACATTTCGGACGTCATGTTTTTTTAAAAAAAAAAACGTTTAAAAAAAACATCGGCCAACCCTACCCCCCCCCCCCCCCGAAACCGCCCAGCTATTTATCTATTTATCCCGGAGGCCGCTCAGCTATCTATCTATCTCGGAGGTAAAATTTTGGGCTACTATCACTTAACCCCCCCCCCCAAATCGGCCAGCTATCTACCACTCTGGAGCGATTTTTGAGAAACACGACCCCAATTTTCGCTCAAAATCGCTATTTTTCATACTTTTTTATAGATTTTCACCTCCAAAATCACTAATTCATGCGTCTAACTGCCTACTTTCAGCCAGTTTTAGTAGTATATGTGCTTATATAGCCATTTTTCACCTACTTTTAGCCATTTTTCTCTCTTTTCGTCATTCTATGCCTATATATTGAAACCCCGCGAACCTCCACCCCCCAAACCCCCCAGAAAATTTTTCAGCTATCTTTCCCCCCGGAGGAGCGATTTGCTATCTATCCAACCCCCGGAGGGTCGAAATCTAGAAGACCCCTGGTTTACATGCCAAGCGAGCCTACGTCCAAAAGGGCTTAATATCCGATAGGATATGTTTTCCAAGCCCCCACAAATGTCATAAATATGTACGTATTTTCTACTCTGTAAATATTTCAAAGGGTCAGTAATTGTCTCATCCAGCCACAGCGCTAGCTAACAAATTGGCTCGTTAACTATTCATTTGCCTATTAGGGTATGTCGCTGGTAGTGATGGAAAAAGCGCTAACACAATGGCGCCAAGCGCCATGGCGCTTTTTACGTTGGCGCTGGCGCCGGGCGCTTATGGCGCCAAACACAAAAAGCGCCATGGTGCTTTTCTTGGGCATGGCGCCAAACACAAAAAGCGCCACAGGAAACTCGCCATGGCGCTTTTTGCATTGGCGCTTATACAGACATCACTAGTAGCGAGGTAAGTAATGCAGAAACATTTAATGACTGCAAATGTGCTTGCGTGAAAACTGTGCGTTAGGCAGGTAGTTTAAACCCCGTGACCGCACACTTGGCAATGAGATCTGAATACGATATTCTAAATATCTAGGAGAAAAAATACAAGAGAATTTTTCTTCTTCAAAAATTTATTTATTCCCCTCGATAAATGTGAATTTGGTGCATAATTTTTCATATGATTTGTTCATCAAATTTATCAGGTATTTATCAGTTAGGGTTGGGACGATTTACCGCGTCAAATATCGAATGTCGTCTATTTTTTAATATCGAATCGCGGATATCGACCATTATTTCCTATTGAATATCGATATCGAGAATCCATATCGACGCTGCGGTCTAGTATACATCTCAACCCATTACACATCTACCCCCCCCCCCCTAGATGTCTAATATAATGTAAATAATAAAACGTAATTTACTAATTAACATTTTTTTTAATATTAAATTCATCAAATATTATTTTCAAAAGTTATTTAAAGTAATTTTTTATACATAAGGTTATTTATATTTGAATTATTTATATTTAATTAATTTATAGACTTATCAATAAGTGAAATAACGTAATTTTAAAATTACATGAATGGGCTTAGATGTGTAATGGGTCTAGATGGGTAATGGTAAGAATTAGATGGGTGTCGGGTCTAGATGTGTAATGGGTTTAGATGTGCACTGCCACAGGGTCGATATCGAGTTACAGAAAAAAAAATCGACTATCGATATCGAAAAGCCATTTACTCCCAGCCTTAATTGCAGCTACCGCTCCTAATTGTTTGTTTGTTTTCGAGTTACTATGGAGCGTCATGACATTGCACCTGGAAACATGCTTAAATATTTGTCTTGCTCAAATAAAAACTGTTAAAAACTAATGTGGTTGCAACTATGGGAATTTATAGTATCGGATATGAAGAATTTTATGTGGATTTTTTATGATCGAAAAGTTTGAAGCTGTATTCAAAATCGATACAGAAATTTTTTTATATAAATGTAAGAAAATTTGTAGAAAATTTATGTAGGTAGATATCGAAAAGTTATATTTATCGCTGCAATTTCAAGCGAATTAATAATGTTTAGGTACGTGTTTGTGTGGATAAATTTTTCATTTTAATTCATTTATTTTCTATCTACCTTTATTTTATAATTTACATATCTATGTGCGTATTTCTGAAATATTTTTTTCTATTTTTTATGCGATCACTGCAAACTGCAGCAAAACTAAAAATACGTAATTGCCTGCATAAATATTTGCTCAAAATCAATAGCTAGGTGTTTTTATTCCCGATGCAGCTTCCTGTTTTCGAAATTGTGTTGTTAAGCAAATAACGAATTTTTTCTTGAAAATATTTAGAAGTTTTTAGAGAAAAAAGTGTGGCTGTGGCGTCTAAGATGACAAAAAGTACATTGAATTTTTAAAGGTGCAGAGGTAAATATAAATATTTACGGAAATAAATTTCCAATTTAATTGAAAGTGCTTTTATTTCTGCCGCTTTCAAGTTGGGGCACATGCAAAATGATCCAGGGTGAAAAAATATTTCATATATATACAGGGACGTAGCCAGTAGGGTGTCAAATTTCCGTTTCCGTTTCCGCCTTTCCGCAGGAAAATTTTTTACCTTTCCGTTTTCCGTTTTCCGGCAGCCGAAAAATTTTTACCTTTCTGTTTTCCGTTTTCCGGCAGCTGAAAAATTTTTACCTTTCCGTTTTCCGTTTTCCGGCAGCTGAAATTTTTTTACCTTTCCGTTTCCGTTTTTCCGGCCCATTTTTTCCGTTTTCCGGCTGAAAATTTTTTACCTTTCCGTTTCCGTTTTACCAGGCCATTTTTCCATTTTCTGGCTCGATTTTCAGTTTTCTGGCATTTTTCCATTGTTTTTCCAATCTGTATTTATCTTCAATTGGCTCATCCCATTGTGTTGTTTTTGTCTCTTGGAGCAGCATTGACAACTGGGATTTCAGGGTCAGTGAAACAGGTGCTGTGAACCCAATTGGGTCATATGCTGACACCAATAATTTATTCAAGTTTTGTCTGGTTGGTGTTGTGATGCTGTCAATTTGCAATTTTGGTGTTGATATTGCCAGCATGTCCGTTTGGTGATTTTATTTCATGCTCATTACTGCGACAATTTTATTCACCTTTGGACTCCTGTCGTTTTCTGCTATTTCATTCATGACTGATCTGGAGTTTGACAGCCATTCCCTCATGTTCATAGAACATTGGTTAAATAAAGCTTTGACTTTGTAATATAGTTCTAAAGCTTCAACTTCATTCATGACACTCATGATGAAGTTATCGACGTAAATGTTGTTTATTATCATCGCCAACTGGTTTTGTTCCCCTTCATTTGCTTCTTATTCATTCATGTTGTTTATTGTCACTTTTCAGTTATTTTCAGTTACTGGTTTTGAGGCATCTTTCAGCCAGAAAAATTGTGTCATGCAATCCTATTTGCTTGGTCATGCAATCCTATTTGCAAAAATGCCTTTTCAATATCGGCAATTAATGCTAGATTGCCTGCCCTGAACCTCAGGAGTAGGCCCAGTGCTAATGGTGTTGTAATTGGTCCTCTAAAAAGGCACTCGTTGAAACTGGGTACCTGCCGACCCATCGTACACGATTCTGCATGATGTCAATTTGCCCGGCGTGATTACTTGAACTACAAGTGAAGTTACAGGCATGATCCATAGTTGCAGAATGTACAGCTACCACAATCAAAGCCAAACAGGCAAACCTGCATGCAGGTTTTCCTTCTGCAAATTTGTCTATTACCGTGCTAAGTTCACGTTATTTTTTTCCGTTTCCATGAAAATTTTGCTTTCCGTTTTCCGGCATTTCATTTTTCCGTTTTCTGTTTTCCGGCCGACAATTTTTTTTTACCTTTCCGTTTTCCGTTTTCCGTTTTCCGCTGAGTGAAATTTTTTTACCTTTCCGTTTTCCGTTTTCCGGCAGAAATTTTTTTTTTACCTTTCCGTTTTCCGTTTTCCGTAAAGTGAAAAAATTTTACCTTTCCGTTTTCCGTTTTCCGTAAAAAAAATTTTTTGACACCCTAGTAGCCAGGATTTTTGAGCGGGGGGGGGGGGCGGATTGTATACGGAGCCCGGCGAACGGGGGGGGGGCGGCGCCCCCCCCCTAAATATTTACCCCTGTAGTAGGGGAATGGCGCCATTCGTGGGCGCCACGCCATGGCGCCACTGGCGTTGGCATTATCGCCAAAACAGCAGTATATGTTTGTATTTTACAGGCATATACAGCGACATGGACACGAATTGAGTCCATTTTCACTGGTTTTGAGGCCGCGGTGACCGGTCAGCCAAAAATATATGTTGTGAAGGGAAAATGCGCGCTTGCGCGCAAAATTTTTTCAAACTGTCGACAAAATCGTCTTCTGAAAGTGCCATTTCTGGCACATTTTTTGGTCCGGCCCGGGAAGGGGGGGGGGCGGTCGCCCCCCCCGCCCCCCCCCCCCTGGCTACGTCCTTGTATATATAGGTCATAGAAAATTAAACAGTTATTTTTAAATTGCTCACTTTAAACCCAAAAAGTTTTGAATAAAAACACAAATATATTCTTATAACGCTGAAAAAAGTACTTGCCAACTTCACATCAAAAATTTATACCAGTGAAAATCGGTAGCTAAAGCAAACTGCATTTTTGTTTTGGGTAAACAGCTACGGAAAATATGCGACTTTAGCACTCGAAATGTTTTTTTTTCTAGTTTTTTTTATTCGTCACTCATTTCGCGCTGAACTTTCCGCACAGGTTTGCCAGAAAAACAAATAATACACCGTTCAATATTTTATCGATTCCCTTACTTTCGATTTACTCGTTTCGCACGCGTCTCGACTTTTGCGTTCGCATGGAATTTATCAAATGCGCAGTGAATGCGTTTTGGCCCCAGGGAAAGTGTATGTCATCTGGGAAAACAGAAAATAACGTTCTGGGTGTGTTCCGAAAGTTTCGGGACACATGATTTTAGGGCACTTAAGTAGCGTTGTAATTTTTAAAGCATCACACTGAAACGAGACAGTAAAAATTAAGTGCCGCTGTGTAAAGTCCACCATGCTCTATTGCATTAGAAAGTTGAAATCACATTGAAGTCAAAATTTAGTTGGCACAGATTTTGATGTCAACTAGTGTGTGTAGGTGCGGTGTGAATGGCTCTAATGACTACAATAATTGAAAACTCATTTGAAAACCAGTTGAGTTTACCAGAATGAGGTGTGCTCAACAGCAGTCACATAAGAAAACTCCTGTAACACTAAAATTTCATACAAGGATGATTTATTCATTTTCAAAGCTTCAGTTGAATACTTGTGTAAGCGCAATATTCTATTTACTGTAAATCCTTGAATAAGTCCACAGGTGCCACTCCCAGACACTATAAAAGACCCTGTAAAGTGTCAGATGTCATGCAAAGTGTAAAAGACCCCATCAAATGTCATGTGTACTGCAAAAAGATAAAAATTGCATAAAGTAAAAGTGAAAAGAATGATATGGGATCTGGCAGCAAGCCAAAATTTCGAAATCATTCTATAAACAGGTTGAAAATATCTAAAATTTGATTCAAAATAGGTATTACCATGTATTTAGACAAACTTTCAGTCTATTTTAGCTATTATAGAATGATTTTAAAATTTTGGCCAGCTGCCAAGTCCTGTATCATACAATACGGGCTCCATATACAATGCCCTCACTCAAAAATCCTGGCTATGTCCCTGGCTCTCATATTTAACACCTCCTCATTTTATCTGTCCCACTATTTTCAGAACAGCCACGTAGGAACAGCCATTTCACTTTTGGGCTGGTAATGTCACCAAATTTACTGTACAACCGCAGGGTTCAAACAAAATACATGTTTGGTGTAAATGTGTGTTTGTATTTACATGATTTTGGTATAGCACATGTAAGTGCAAAATATTTCAGTATTTGCTGCTAAACATCTGCTGCTCAATAGTTTATTGACTTTTTGCTTGTAAATATGTATTTTCATTTGATGAGTCAATTAACTGTATTCAAGCGTGGGAAGATAATGTTGATTTATGGAAATATTCTTCAAATGAACATGAAATTTCAGTTGGAAATGTGTCCTATTGGCCCTACACACACTAGTTTTCACCGTGACTGATGTGAAAACTGAAATGGCCACATGGCCACATCCAGCCTACTCTTATTGGATGCTATATGTGTTTTAGTTTTAAAATTTTTAGATTTAAACTTTCATAAATTTAAATTCCAATAAAAAAAATAAAATCATTCAACCGTGTTCATTAGTTTGCATTTGAAAAATTTTCAGTTTTCACACGAAGACACGGTGAAAACTAGTGTGTGTAGGCACAATGTTTGGGATAATATGGTTCATTTCGCGGTACATCTGCCGTAGTACCATCAAAATTAATATTTATCCCACGTTCTAACGTTCTCTACTTGGCTTTTATTAAAATCATGCATAAGATTTTTATTTTTTGTCAACATGTTGGAACATCTATTTTTGTGAGAAACATTTAGTATATATACTAACGTGGATTTATTTTTTTATTTTTACATGGATCCTTGCAATTTGCACCCAGCGAATCGCTGCATCTATTTTCTTTTTCTGCTGTATTCCAGGTTGTACACAGAATGCAGATGTGACAGTTGGGTTTCAGAAGACTTAAAACACAGTATGTGCCACTTATGCCACTTGTATTTACCAATTTTCTGCTTTCTAAAGAAAAATATGATTTTAATAATAAAAATCAATTTTTTAAATTGATTTTTGAAATCCAAGCATTTGAAATAATCCATTTTTTCCCAGCCCTAGTTTTTTTACTTTCCCAAATCGCCCAGCTAACTATATACCCAGAGACTACTCAGCTATCTATCCCAAAGACAATTTTTTGGTTACTATCCCCCAACCCCCCCCCCCAATCGTTCAGCTATCTAACTACCTTGGAGTGGTTTTTGATTAAATTTACCCAACTTTTCACTCACAAATTTGACATCCATCCAACCCCCAGAGGGTCAAAATTGAAGATACCCCCGCCCTACCCCCGTGTGTCATATCTGGCGCCTTATACTTCCAATGATTCCGTCTGCATGCTGCCTGACTAAGGATACACATACCTATGCACAAAATAGAACAGAACCCTCCTCGTTTTCTTGGACGGTGTGTTTAGGACAGAGAAAAATGTGTTTCCATTAATTTAACCTTGTATTTTTATGTATTTACCATTTACATATGAAAGTGGCGGGAATTTGTACATTTTCGCGTTTTTTATGGTTCAAATGCGCGCTGGAATTTATTTTTGACCTTTTTGGTTGGATGTATTTATGATATTTTTTCTAGAAGTATATGATATTTTTACTAGATAAAAATATTACGTGCATTTGCTAGCAGAAATAGAGGAAAAAGTTGTTGTTTTTACAGATTTTGAGTTTTGCGTCAATGGTGAATCATCGTCGATTTTGTGCAGCGACTTTTGTCTGAATCATTTCGCGTGGGGTTTGTTTTAGAATACCTATTTACCGTATTTCTCCTAATAGAAGAGCTCCGTTCTATTGTTTCATCAACTTTTTTACCGTTTAACTTATCGGAGGTTGCCTTTAGAAATTTTTCACCAATTTTTTTACACATTATACAATTGAACATTAATTTTATATAAGTGTATAAATTTGAAATGTTATATTTTTAATGCCTTGAACATTCGCGCCATGCATTTTTGGTTTTTGGCACTCTTCCAAATTATTAATTGTAATTTTTACCTGTCGTTCGATTTGATGCTGCTGTTCTATTGTTTTCATGAGCATTAAAACTTGCCACAACCCGTCGTTATTTTGGAGGTGCCCTTCTGTATGAGGTACGCCGTTCTATTAAGAGAAATACGGTAAGCTTATCGTCAGTATTTTATATTTGCTTTGAAGACACGCGCTTTTCTCCCCAAAAAGTCCACATGATAAAAGTAAATATTTAACTGCGCATCCCGGAGTTTTTAGAAACAGTTGACGTTTTTATGGATTGACAGAAAAAATGTTTTCAAAGGGTGTGGCAAAAATATTTAAAAAGCCTTATTTCAGTACCACATTTCGCATTTTGTAGGTCAATATAAAACGGGAACAATTTTTGTGTGTGAAACGAATAAAATATCATTGCATTGCTTTTATGTTCCCTTGTTCCTTTGAAGCAAGCATTTTACTTACGGATGTATTTACATACTCACACATATTACATACTTAGGTATACTGATTGAACCTATACAAAGAGTGTCACCATATTGTGATGAATAAAGTGATGTGAAAAAATTGTGCTCCAAATTCAGACTGAGAGAAATTTTATGTGATGAGAAAAAAATACATGTTTTCAGATGGGCTATGGTACATTTTAGTGAAGAGTATGTAATCAGTGGTATTTACATACTTACATTGATACATGGCTAAATATTTTAGTTGTCAGCTATGAGAAGCATGGTAATTTTCCATTGCATTGCATACTGCATGTGTCACTTTCTGCAATGTTCTGTGCTGCACATTTTTCATCCAATGACAGATGTATTCCATTTTCACAACTGGATTAATTTTGCACTTTAGGTTCGTTTATTTCGTGTTTTTATTTTTTGGAAAATCCTTGCATTGGAATATTTTATTTATCCATTGGTTATCGTTGTTTTTGCTCTCAAAGGTATTCTTATTTTTGACCCTGTGGGGGGTTGGATAGATATTTGGTAAATTGCTCCTCCAGAGGTATAAAGATAGCTGCAGGGGTCTCCTAGGGGTGGGGGGCTGGAGAGGGGGCTGCCCCCCCCCCAAATTGGCCATCTATCTATCTAAACCGGAGGCCGCTCAGCTATCTATCTATCCCGAGGCAAATTTTTTGGCTGCTACCCCCAAAGACCCCTCCAAATCGCTCAGCTATCTATCACTCTGGAGTGGTTTTTTAGAAATTTTGCCCCAATTTTCACTCAAAGTCACTAAGTCACTTTCACACCTTTTTATAGTTTTTCACCTTCAAAATTGTGCTCTCCAGCTATATACATGTTATATACCTACTTTTAGCCATTTTATACCTACTTTTAGCCATTTTATACCTACTTTTAACTGATTATTAGCGATTTTTCCCCTTTCTGCCTTCTTAACCTTGGAAAAGCCTATATATTGTGCCCCCGCCAGCCCCCCCAAGCCCCTCCCCAGCCACCCCAGAAAAATTTTCAGCTATCTATCCATCCAGAGGAGCGATTTGATATCTATCCAGCCCCCGCCAGGGCCAAAATCCTGGAGACCCCTGGATAGCTGGAAACAGTTATGGGTGGTTCCATATATTCAATATACCTATAGGCTTTTTCAAGGTGCATAGGGCAGAAAGGGGGAAAATTGCTAAGAATAGATGAAATGTATATGAGCACATTTAGTACTAAAAAAGCTGAAAATAGGAAAAAAGGAACATGAATTAGTAATTTTAAAAAAGACAAAAAAATTTTTTTTAATATATGAAAGGTAATGATTTTGAGCAAATATTGGGGTAAAAATCTCAAAACTCGCTGCAGATAGATAAGTAGCTGGCTGATTTTGGGGGAGGTCAGGGTATAGTAGTCCCAAAATTTGCCTCCAGGATAGATTGATTCCCCCCCCCCCTTTTACTACACTTGCTGTGCTGAATTGGAATATTGGAAAACAATACTGAAATATAAATCTAAGCAAAGAATATCAAGATATGAGGTCACCCCAGAGATATGGAATATTGATATAAACACTGATTGCATTTAGTGCCAACCGTATCTTTTTCCGATCATACCTTTTTTCAAACCATCATTTAGTTTTTTTCTTTTAGAGGATGCAAAAAGGCCGCGTTATGTGAAAAGCCCTCATATGTAATTCTCACCGTTTTTCCATCTTCTCCATGGGCATCCAGGGGCGCAGCAGCCTACAATACTGTACTGCAAATTTCCGATACATTTTCATTCCCCAGCTGCCGCGGCGTCATTTCGCCCCAGCGCCGCACTGATATTACGTTGTGCCGCGCGACAGTTTGAGCGCTTTGCAATGTTGTGTTTTGCGCGCAGATTTGGTTGGGGGGGGGGGGGGTTAAAAACCCAATTTTGCAAATTTGATTGATTCACAAGTACGTTTGTAAATTAAAAAAAGTCTCAGTTAGAGCTTGACTAACAAATTACATTTTTATTGTCACTTTGGGTTCTTGGCACGTTGCCAAAAATCGTCTTTGTTAACTGATTACCTGGTTCTGTGTTTGTCTCAAGTTATACCATGTATACATTAGGAATGGCCTGTTAAAGGCATACCTTTAAAATCTCCAACGTTCTTTTACACTTTCATGCTGCAGCATTGAAATATGACATTATTCCCAAGTTCTGATCAATTTCTAAATGTGTTGATATCATCTTTAGCTACAGTTGGGAATGTTATAAAGCCCTGATGTCCATGTCAAATTTTTAGCAAATTTGCCCACCCTAGTCAAGGAAACCCATTTAACCCAACCCAGTAATTCCTGTTGACAACTCTGTCAAATAATTTAGATTCCAATCAGCTAAATTAAATATCTATTGGCTTTCAGAATTGAAGGTTTTGGGTACAGTATACATGAATATGAAGGGTGTGCTTCTAAAAGTACCGATCTACAAAAAATCGATTTTGAGATAATCGCAATTGAAAGTTTGGAGTATGCAATACCCATACATGGGTATC
Source organism: Sphaerolaimus hirsutus (assembly GCA_964036195.1). NCBI lineage: Eukaryota > Metazoa > Nematoda > Chromadorea > Monhysterida > Sphaerolaimidae > Sphaerolaimus > Sphaerolaimus hirsutus. The sequence continues at coordinate 29,685,348 of OZ038450.1, read as the reverse complement.
GGGTATGGGAATTTAGGGTATGGGTATTTTGGGATTATTGTTGGGTATCCACATGCATGGGTATAATCGTTTTTATACACATAACACTAGTTATATCAAATTTAGTGAATTGTATTTTTCGTAGTACAGTACATTTTAAAGGAACAAATTGGTAATAGCATGTAGAACGGTATAGTCCGGTTACTTTACACCCTGCACGCGTGGTTCCCGCTGGAAGTGTGCCAACGATGGTTAACGCGTCCGAGTTTCATAAAAAGATGACAAAATTGATTGTTGTTATAATTTTATTCATTAACACATTCACATCGATGAATTTTTTTAATATTTTTACGGAAATCACATGATTTAATAATCATTGGCACGCTTCCAACACGAGACATAAATCAGTGCGAGGGCAGAGTATCACGTACGCCGAGTATACCTTTAAAAGCACATTTTCATTACATGTAGATCGGTACCTTTACCCATACAAAAAAACACAAAATTAGGTTAGTTTTTTTAACGTACTGATCTCACATAGGTGCTTACAGAAGCACAAAAAATGTGCAGATCGGTACCTTTAAAATAACAATTTTGGAAAAAGTGTGTAGATCGGTACTTCTTAAGATACAAAACCTGAAAAAGCTTGTAGATCGGTACTTTTAAAATTTCCGAAACTGTATTTTGCGATTTTTTCACATTTTTCGACCCCCCATATCTCAAAATTTATTTTCACCCCCCCCCCACTTTTTATTATATTTTTTGAAGCGCTTTTCAATGGGGACCCCAAAAATGGTCCTAACTCAAAATTGACAATTTTGTAGATCGGTACTTTTAGAAGCACACCCTTCATATGCAGTGTGATTTTTGACATCAAGTGTAGTAAACATAAAAATAACTGACTTCCAAACACAATCACTGGCTACATTTCCTGCACATTTTTAGTCAATTCAAAAGTTGAGTAAAAATGTCATCTGAAAAAATGTCATCTTAAAAAAATATATCTGAATCGAGTGCTACTGTAAGCATATTGTTAAAAAATACTGTGCCATCACACTACATCACAGTACTTTGAACTACCCAATACTTTTAATGAATATTTATAGACAGTGGTATTAAAGTAATTGTCATGCTATTTAAATGTTTTTAAGGCGATTTAAGTCATTTTTGTGTTGATTAATATTTAATTTAAGTATTATCGCGTGTACTAGGGTTGGGATTTTCAAAATTTTCGGTTCCGGTTCTCGGTTCCAAAATAGTGCTCGGTTCTCGGTTCGGTTCGGTTCGGTTCGGGTCCCCAACCCTAGCGTGTACTATCTGCATCACGTTTTGTGACGCTTGACGTTGGCTTAACTTTATCGCTTTGGGGGGGGGGCATCACTTCTGTCGCTGTGACGTTCATCTGGGATCAGTTGAATCCAACTAGGGGTGGGAAAGAGCTTTTTTAAAATTTGTGTTTTTTTAAACTCTTCTGATAAGTAAAGGAATGATGGTAATTAAGGCGATACATCGTTTTTTATATTTTTCGTTTTCCGGCTAGGGATGGCCAGCGCTTTTTTCAACTGCTTTTTTAAATGCCGCTTTTTTTAAGCGAGGATCCAGTGCCTGGGGTATTTCGGGGGGGGGGGGGTTATTCAAGGGTTTTTTCGAGGAAATACGGTATTTATAGTTGTGCATTATGCTTGGTGTATTAAGTTTTTTTTCCTTAAAAACCAAGAAAGTTTTTTACGCATTTTTAGTGGTCAGGCGTCAGTGGTTTGATTAAGTTGTAATATTTGAGAGGTTTTGAGATCATATTTTGGAGGTTTTGAAAGAGAAAAAAAACTTTTGAAGAAAAAACGTTGTTTTAAAAAAATGGTGTCGTTGGAAAACATTTTTCCCATTCCTATTTCCGACCCGGCGATTTTGTGCTCACATTTTTTTAAACCTTTAAAAAACATCACAAACATCTCACATTCCATCCCTACACTATTTACTTTCGCATGCAAATGGTTAAAGGATTCTCTCTGTGAACAAAAAGTTTCGTAACGATATGCATCAATGTGCCTACACACACTAGTTTTCACCGTGACTTCGTGTGAAAACTTAAATTTTTTCAAATGCACATTAACGAACATGGTTGAATGATTTAATTTAATTGAAATTAGCATTTAAATTGATGAAAGTTAAGCTTTGAAAATTTGAAAACTAAAACATGTATAGCATAAATACAATAAGAGTAGGCTGGATGTGGCCATGTGGCCATTTCAGTTTTCACATCAGTCACGGTGAAAACTAGTGTGTGTAGGGCCATTGGCGCACCACACACTGAAATTTCGCGTTCTGCGTTCGAACGTTTTCGCACGCTGAACTACAAACGCTGAAATCAAAATCTGAAGAACACAACGTTTTTGAAGCGTATTAATTCGACTAGCATGCGAATTTCACTAAATATTGCAAATTCCGAATATTTTATCGCTTAAAAACGTTCGGTTCTTTAAATATCGATTTCAGCGTTTGTAGTTCAGCGTGCAAAAACGTTCGAACGCTGAACGCAAAATTCCTATGTGTCACTATTTCGCTAGAAACAACTTCAATTCCCGTATTTTAGAATGTGAAGAACTTTCCTTTTTTATGGTACTTTCAGTATATTTTACCTATGTGTATAAACTTCTGGATTTCTAGTTTTAGCTGTTCAAAATAGAACTTGAGCAGTTGTTTTTATCTAGTGCACAGTTTTTGTTGACACATTTAGCTAGGAATTGACGGGCTATAAATGTCGCTTCACACACTATTTAACTAAGGAAATTTTGAAAATTTAGTGAACTCATAAATCAGCTTTGAACGCATCTGAGTTTACCGAGATGAGTTTTTTTTTATCTCCGTCAACTGTAGTTGACTTGCACTTAGGGTTCAAACGGGATTGACTTTTCGGGATCGGGATCGGGATTCACTTTTAGAGATTTAGGGATCGGGATCGGGATTGGGGTTTCGGGATCGGGATTGGTATTTTGAGATTTCGGGAGCGGGATTGGCCGGGATTGGGGTCACGGGCAGGGTTGGTTTTATAAAAATTCATTTTAGTAAAATTGTATAAAAATTTTATTTTATTTTTATTTTATTCTTGTTTCATTGTATTTTATTTTATTTTATTCCCAAAAGTCATTAATAAAATAAAATGACACATTTTACAAAATTTTTACAAAAATTGTACAAAAATTTTACAAAAAATCAGAATCATGCATGCAAGGCCAAAAAAATGTTATAATTAGGCCTATACATGAAAAACCTGTGACAAATTTTTCCCTTACTTTTCAAAAGTTGCATGCAGTATGTATTGTTAGCTAGCTGCAAGTATAATGTTACAATTATTGATAAGAATGGTTTGCATTTTCAGTAGAAGGACTAGTGGAGTGTGCTGGTCACATTTGTAAAATGTAATGCAATTTGTCAATTGTCTTGACAAATATAAACTAAAGTGTCAATTCTCATGCAAAATGTCAAGTGTCATGTCAAATTTCAAGCAAAGTGGCAATTGTCATGACAAATGTCATGCAAAGTGTAAATTGTGTATCCAAATCTTGTGTTTTTGTATCCATAGTATGTTTTGTATCCAAACCTTATGTTTTTGTATCCAAATGTTCACATAAGATTTGGATACAACAACAACATCATTTGGATACAAAACATAAGATTTAGATATAAAACATAAGATTTGGACACAATTTACTTGACAATTGATACTTTATTTTTTACATGTCATGACAATTTACACTTGACCTTACATTTGTCATGACAATTGACACTTTGCATGACATTTTACATGACATTGGACACTTTACACTTGGGACTGCTCCCAGATCCATGAATAAACAGGTAGAAACTCAAGCAAAGAGATAAAATTTTACAAAAAATACAAAGTGTTGTACAATTTTACAAAAATACGAATTTTTATACAATTTTACAAAAATTTTACAAAAATTTGAATTTTTATACAATTTTTATTTTTATTCTTATATTTTCCATTTTATTTTATTTTATTTTATTCTTGAATATTCCATTTTATTTTTATTTTATTTTTATTTTTTTCTGAGATTTTGCCAACCCTGGTCACGGGATCGGGATGGGGATTGGCATTTTTCGGGATCGGGATTGGGGTCTAGGGATAGAGATTTTCGTCACTGTTCTGGCATTCACAGTTGTTCATAAAGGTCTCAAAACACTGTTGGATGCAAGAAAAGTGACATAAAATGGACGCTGGGTGTTTGTGTTCACATTTATGCACCCAAATATGTCATTTTTTCACTTTTTATAATTTTCACTATTTTTTTCAGGATCGGGATCCCGGACTTGGGAGACTCTTGGGATCGCGATCGGGATTTGAAAGTTTTCGGGATCGGGATTGGTATTTTTGGATTTCGGGATCGGGATCGGGATTGGGGTTTCGGGATCGGGACTGCTAAATCCCGGAATTTCACGGGATCCCGTTTGAACTTTACTTGCACTTCACTCCGGTAAACTCAAATGCGATCAGACCTAATTACTGTGCCCCTAATTTTGAACGCGTTTCTAAAAAGTTTCGTGTAGACATTTTTACATATGTATGTCAAATTCAAAACAGCTGTTCGAAAAACGACATTTTACTTTTTTTCAACTTCTTGCGAAGCGGCTAAATACATTATCTGTCGCACAGTTTGAAAACAAACATTTTTTGGGGGTATTTTACAAAAAGTGTACTAACATTTTCTAAAGTGTACGCGGCAATAAAAATTTCTACGTTTTATCACCATGTGAGCGGTGCTTTTTAGCTTTTTAGTACGATTTTGACATTTTTTGCTTGTGAGAGAGTCATGTTTTCGATCTGAATTTGTGACTAATGTTCGTTTTTAAGTGCGACTGTTTAATTCTCGTTCTTTCAAGTGTCAAGAAAAATTTAAAGTGACAGGTTTTAAGGTTTTATGTTTGTTTTAAGTTTTAATCAATTTACCGTATTACCTCGAATTATCCCCCCCCCTTGAATTAACCCCCCCCCCCCCTCGAAATACCCCCCCTAAATTTCGGCTGTAGAAATAATAACCCCCCCCCCCCTCGAAATACCCCCCTAAAATTGAGTGTAACGTGAACGTACATGACAAATACCGCAGTTTGTGATCTGTACTATGCAGAACACACGTTAAAACTGATGATTAAGTGACGTTAGGGAAGGGTTTTTGTGTATATACAGTAATTTATGCCTATAAACACATGAATCTATGTGATTGTTCGATTTTTCTACGTCTGCGTATGGGGAATTTCCGAAAATTTCTGGCGAAAAAATGGACCCCCCCCCTCGAATAAACCCCCCTCTCGAATAATCCCCCCCTCAAATTTTGCTGGCGAAATAATAAACCCCCTGGGGGTATTTCGAGGTAATACGGTATATCTTTTCTAATTTTCGCCCACTGTAAATATGTTATAAATTCATAATATTATTTGACAGGTGCAAAACTATTTATTTGATTTAATTGTGAAATTTCTTAGAAAATCCCTGGTTCACACTACATAAAATCCCACTTGATTGAGCACTCGAAATATTTATGCAACACTTGATGGATAATTGGTTTATTTGTCGAATACATTTTTTTGTCATTTCACAAAGTGCGGAATTATGCTGAATAACAGCTTAATTATTCCGAAAGTACGCCAGTGACAAGAAAAGTAGTATTATAAATATGTAATGAGTAAAGTTATCTGATTAGTATCGTGTAAGGCCAACTTATTTAACTTACCAAAGTTATCCAACTTATCCACTTTCAGAATTGTCACCCGCCAACATTCCCGCACTCTGTAAAGTGCAAAGCAAAGTGTCAAGTGTCATGCAAAATTTCAATTAAAAAGACAAGGTTTTTTGACATGTGTCGAATTTGTATGACATTTTACGCTTTACAGGGTGCGTGACTGCCACCAAATACTCCCCAAAATCTCAATTTGACCCCCCCCCATTTCCAGACACCGCGATTCACCCCCCCCCCCTTCCACTATCCAAAAATGGCTCTATCTTCCGAGGTGAAACACGCGCTGCACGTGTGCTTCCTGTTCGTGTTCGTCATGGCCTTCGAGCTGTTTAGCGGCGCCCTGCAAACGGATGTCCAGCGGGTCGACCCGATAAAAAGGTGTCTTGTGGGAGGGTTTTTTTGTTGGTTTTGTTGTCAAAATGTTGGGATTTTGAGATGAGACGAGTTCGAGCGCATGACTCAAAATTTGCGTATTGCGCATTAATGATCTAATACAGAAAAATGGCGTGAAAAATCATGTGTGAATTGAGTAAAAGTAAAATGAGCAATAAATATGAGTAAAATGACGTAAATTTAGAAGTGAGTCTGAAAATGAGAAGTAAAAAAGTTTCAAAACTACCGTATTTCCTCGAAATACCCCCCGGGGGGGTGATTGTTTCATAGTGGTCCCGAGAGGGGGGGGGGTCAAACGAGGGGGGGTATTTCGAGGGGGGGGGGGGTTATTATTTCACAAGAAAATTTTTGAAAACCAAGTACGAAATTGTCGTCTGAAACGTACTCAGACGTCGAAAAATGCAACAAAAACCGCCATTTATAAGGTTCTGTAGACTAATATTAGTATGTAGATGGTATAAACACTGTTCTAACGTGATTCCGACAGTGTTTTAACGTGTGTTCTGCACTACGCAGAACACAAACTGCCATATTTGTGATGTACGTTCTCTTTACACTCAATTTAGGGGGGGGGGTATTTCGAGGGGGGGGGGGGTGATTGTTTCATAGTGGTCTCGAGAGGCGGGGGGTTAAACGAGGGGGGGTATTTCGAGGGGGGGGGTATTTCGAGGAAATACGGTAAATTCTTTAAAATTTCTACCTCAAAAAATATTATTTCAAATTTTCACGTCTCACTTATAAATCGTTTTTTACTTTACTCCCAGAATCAACCCCAAAACCCACCCTACCCAAATACCCCCCCCCCCAGCTACGGCCCCTACATCACTATAATCCTGTACCTTCTTCGACTCGCTTCCCTCCTGGTGTTGCCCCAGTGCATATGCAACCTGCTCGGCTTGGTGCTGTTCAACGCTTTCAAGGAACACGTCAAATTGAGGGGGTCCCCACTTTTGGCACCCTTTGTGTGCATTAGGGTGGTCACTAGGGGCGACTTTCCCAATTTGGTCAATGTGGGTTGGGGGGGGGGGCTGGGGGTTTTGTAGATTTGAGTGTATGGATATTTAGTGTTGAGAAGTGATCGTGAAGAAAAGTGATTTAAGGGCGAATTTGGAAAATCGAGTTATTTTAAAAAATCGGGGTGCTCATAAAAACTTGATTTTTGAGCAGTCGTTTGTGCGGCTACACGAAAACCAAAGATTAAACGTTTGCTCAATTTTTGCCATTTTCTTCAATTAATGTGAATAGTTATATGTAAACAGTTACCTAGGGTCTTTTCGATGTTTGAAGTTCGTTTTTTTCGTGATTTCTTCAAAGAAATTTCGAGGACAGCTCATTATATTATACCTACTTTTCTCTCAATTTTACGTTTACATATTTTTGTCAATTTTTCCCAACTAAATTGTCTCCAATTTTTACAGGATAACGTCAAGAAAAACATGGAGACGTGTTTGCGGGCGAAAATGGAGAACTTTATGATAGAAGTTGTAACTGACAAACCTGTCAAGTTGCCAACTAGACAGGCCAGAGTTCGCGAAGTCGTCGTTCCGTCAAGTTATGTGTGAGTTGACGGATTTTTTCCAGTTGACAGAAAACTTTTGTCGATGGTCTCTGATATTTTTACATCGTGGGGGTTCATTTGGTTTGTAAATCTGTTTGCCTGAAACATGGATGTTGAAAAATGGGGGCATACGCTGTGTAGGCGTTTTTTATTTGCAAAGAGGAAAAAGTGTTTATAAGAGATAAAAACAAGTACAAATTTTAAGTAAATATTTTAAGTAAGTTTATATTTATCAAATATTTTATTAATCAAATATTTTATCATATTGCGCTAGCGCTGTCTTAGGAGTTACGTTTTGAGGCCACATATTCATTCCACATCAGACCCAAGCCCCAAAAGTGTAACCCCCCCCCCCCCTTACCCCCTCAACCCCCCCCTCTCAGCACGAAATCGGGGGCTCTATTCAAAGCGCGCGCACTTCAGTACTGCCTGGAGCCGGACGTAAACACGCTCGCAGACGATGACTGGATAGTGCACCTGGACGAGGAGACTTTGTTGACTGAGAACGCCGTTACTGGTTAGGGGGTGTTTTTTAAAACGGTTTTTAAAAACCGTTTTTAAAGTGTCATGCTTTTTGCGTAATTTATTCGGCGGTAAAGATGAAATTAGTGGTAATTATATTGCGTAGCGCTGATACATATTATCACTGAATCACAGGGAGCAGTCAAGCGCAGTTTTTTAATGGCCCTGCATGCACTGGTTTTCGACCGAAATTCTAAAAAAGTTTTTAAAAAAAACTCATAAATCATCTTTGAACACATTTAAGTTTACCAGACTGAGATGTACCTAGGTAAACGTAAACTACTGCTGATAGAGATTTGAAAATAGCTCTCTCCGGTAAACTAAAATGTGTTCAAAACGAGTATGGGTTTTTCAAATTTGCAAAATTTTGGTAGAAAACTGGCGTGCGTAGGCACGATATGCAAAATTTCAGATGAATAAAATCAGTCACATGACATGTAAATTGTAAAATGGCACATAAAAGTGAAAGTAAATGTTACATTCTACATGATTTTACATTTATAATATTTCTGTGATATTTGGCAAGATGCCAGAGTAGACTGACTCCAAAGTAGCAGGCATAATTGTGTACAACAAGAAAAAGTCGTTTTCACGTCACTTTTCGGGGAAAAATGAAGAAAAAATTTATTCAATCAAAAATACAGAGAAAAAAACTTTTCAGGCGTGCTAAATTTCGTCACGGATGGGCAGCACGATTTCGGACAGGGTGTGATCACTTATGCCAGCGGACCTATTGTCAATTGGTTGACAACTTTTTGCGATAGTTTTCGGTTGGTGGGAGGGTTTTTAGGGTGATTTTTGAGGGTTTGGAGGGTTTTTAAGCGCGTAATTTAGGGCTTGAGTACATTTGACGGTACCGAATTTGACAAGTTTAAAAAAAAGTACCGCTAATTTGCTAAAAATCCGTGAAAATGAATACCTAATAGAATTAGAATATAAATCAATACATAGTGTAGCAGTTCATTGAAATTAACACAAATGTTATACCAATTTCAATCAACTTAAGACTTATCGCTGCCACAAAAATTTACAAAAATGAACTTGTGAAAAGTTTCGCAAAAATGTAGGCAACTTCTGAACGGGTGAAACCAAGACGTCGCCGTACACCACCTTTCTAAAAAAATTTATTATACTCCGGTCACTTTACACCCTGCACGCATGGTTCCCGCTGGAAGTGCGCCAATGATGGTTAACGTGTGCGAGTTTCATAAAAAGATAATAAAATTGATTGTTGTTATAATGTCATTCATTAACATATTCACATCGATGAATTTTTTAAATCTTTTTACGGAAATCGCATGATTTGATAATCATTGGCACGCTTCCAACACGAGACATAAATCAGTGCGAGGGCAGAGTATCATGTACGCCGAGTATACCACAGTTAGAGAAACATCTGATGCAAGAGCCACCAGCTTTTGAGAAACACTGCTTCATATATATAATACGCTCACCAAAATTCACAAACAAATCCGGTCAAAATTGTGGACAAGTGACATGAAAAGTGGTTTGTGACTACCAATTCTGTCATTCCAAGTACTTTTCCCGAAAAAATTTCTTGGCACTAAAGTTTCCACTTTTAACTCCACTTGTCCCTTAGCACTTACCGATTTTATTGTCACTTGTTCCTTGCAAAATCGACCGTTTGGACCGATTTCCGCGTGGAAATTGAAAAAAGTATAAAAAACATGCGTATTTAAGCGGCGTTTACACTGACACGTGTGACGACAAAAACTTTTTGGGCTTTCAACTTTCTTTATGTCACGAAAATTGAATAATTGTTGTGTCAGACACCTAGATCTCGATCACTCTTTCTGCCTAGGACAAACATAAATTTTTATATATGACGTTATCATACACAATAAAACGAAATAAAATTTTTGTCGTCACAGGTTGTCGGTTCGAGTTGTTCCCGGGAGCCTCGTTAACGAGGCTCCCGGGAACAACTCGAACCGACAACTTGTGACGACAAATTTTCTTGTTTGTTTTATTGGCGCTACGCACACTGAAGCCGAAATATTCGGCATACGCACGTTTTCATCTGCCGAATCCGAACTAAAAAAGTGCTGTTCGGACGGTTTTAGACCAGCATTTTTGGGTCCAGACATTCAGCAACCGTACGAATTCGGACAAATTCGGACGGATTTAGATGATTTTCCAGCATTTTTGGTCATATGCTGAATTTAACATTTCAGCATCTTGTGAAAAAATTGTATCCAGACACTTTCATTTCAGCAAACCAGTTCAGCAATTGGCAGAAAATCTACTGCTGTGAAATGATCCAGATCTCATCTAGTTTTTCATACATCTTCATGAAACATTTTTTATGAACATGTATGAACATGATCTTCAAAAATGAAGACCATAAATTTTTTTTAAAAACTGCTCATTCTTGAGATATTGTAGTTCAGCACAGTTCAACAGTGTGTAAACAGAAAAAACGTACAAACCATTTTGGGAATTTGGGCAATGTGTGTACATGAGTAGGGTTCAAACGGGATTGACTTTTTGGGATCAGGATCGGGATCGGGATTCACTTTTTGAGATTTCGGGATCGGGATCGGGATTGGTAATTTGAGATTTCGGGATCGGGATTGGCCGGGATTGGGGTCACGGGATCGGGATTGGGATAGGCATTTTTCCGGGATCGGGATTGGGTTCTAGGGATAGAAATTTTGGCCATTTTTCTGGCATTCACAGTTGTTCATAAAGGTCTCAAAACACTGTTGGATGCCAGAAAAGTGGCATAAAATTGACGCTGGGGGTTTGCATCCACTTTTTTGCATGCAAAAACGTCATTATTTCACTTTTTATAATTTCCACTAATTTTTCCGGGCTCGGGATCCCGGACTTGGGAGTTTCTCGGGATCGGGATCGGGATTTGAAAACTTTCGGGATTGGGATTGGTATTTTTGAGATTTTGGGATCGGGATCAGGATTGGGGTTTCAGGATCGGGATCGGGACTGGTAAATCCCGGAATTTCACGGGATCCGGGATCGGGATCCCGTTTGAACCCTATACATGAGCGAATAGTAATGATAAACATTGGAACAGCGCGTGCCTAGGGTGTCAAAAAAATTTTGTTATGGAAAATGGAAACGGAAATTTTTTTGCACTTGCCAGAAAATGGAAATAAAATTTCAGCAACAAGGAAAACAAGGCCGGAAAACTGGAAATGGAAAAATGAAATTTTGCCAGAAAACAAAAAAATTTTTGGAAATTTCCTGGAAATGCTAAAAATTGCTGAAATTTTGATGGAAAATGGAAAAAGTCACATAATTGAAAACCTGCATGCATGTTTACCAGTTTGGCTGAAACAGAAAACAGACAATTGAGCCAGAAAAGGGGAATATGAGGCTGAAAAACTGAAAATTCAGCCGGAAAAAGGCAGAAAAACTGAAAATTTAGCCAGAAAAGGGATAATTAGCCAGAAAAACAGGAACGGAAATGGAAAAAAATTTTGTAGTCAGAAAACGGAACGGAAAACGGAAAAATTAATTCAATTACCGGAAAACGGAATGGAAAATGGAAAAAATTTGCCTGCAGAAAACGGAAACGGAAATTTGTCACCCTAAGCATGCCTGCAAACCAGATTGTTGAAAGTAATCAATGTTTTCAAAGTTAATGTAAAATATTCATTTTTAGTCACTCCTGAGTGCAGAAAACGTATAGTAGAATTTTTTACTCTTATTTCCATGGGAAAATGTAAGAGTAAGTATTTTTGAAAACGATGACCATAATTTTCACTAGAAGTCACCCTTAACCCCAATTTTCATCCTTTTTGCCACTGCACACATGAAGTTGTGCATACACTGTAGCGTCTGCCAAGCAGGGTTGGTTTTAGTAAAATTATTTTTACTGAAACTGCAGTAAAATTGTAAATAAATTATATTTTATTTTTATTTTTTCTTCAATTTTCCATTTTTTTTTTATTTTTTTATTCTTCAATTTTCCATTTTATTATTATTTTATTATTATTTTATTTTTTATTCTTTGTGACCAGGATTAGTTTTTGTGAAATTCTTTTTACTAAAATCGTAGTAAAATTGTATAAAAATTGTATTTGATTTTTTTTTTCTGAGATTTTGCCAACCCTGCTGCCAAGTAAAACCAATAATTATCCAAAATTTAGTTGACACAATTTTTGATGTCAACTAGTGTCAGGGGTATTCTAGTTTTCGGCCCTCCTGGGTGTTGGATAGATAGCAAATCACTCCTCCAGAGGGATAGATCGCTGAAAATTTTTCTGGGGGGGGGGTTCGCGGGGGCTCAATATATAGGCATAGAAGGGAGGAAAAGGAGAAAAATTGCTGAAAGTAGGTGAAAAATGGCTAAAAATGGGTATATAAGGACATATAGTACTAAAAATAGCTCAAAATAGGCAGTTAGATGCACGAACTAGTGATTTTGGAGGTGAAAATCTATATATAGGTATGAAAATAGCGATTTTGAGCGAAAATTAGGGTATAGTTTCCCAAAAATCGCTCCAGATAGGTAGATAGCTGGCCGATTGGGGGGAGGGGTTTAGGGGATAGTAGCCCAAAATTTTGCCTCTGGGATAGATAGATAGCTGAGCGGCCTCTGGAATAGATAGATAGCTGGGCGATTTGGGGGGGGGGAACCCCCCCCTTTCCTACCCCTGACTAGTGTGTGTGACAAGATATAATTGATGACAATTTTTGATGTCAACTTTATGACAAGATATAATTAGTTACATTCTCTGTACAGCATCAACTTCGGTCAATAGACAATAATGATTATGTATATTGGATAGGGTTGGCACTAGGGTTGGAAAAAAACGTTTTTTTATAACTCGATGTTTTTTTTTAAAAGCTCCCAGATATGACCTAGTGTCAACATATATAGGTATATCAGACACTGGCAATACTCTGTGATGTTAAATATGACCATATGATGGCTGTGGAGCCATGGGATAGCATTATAAGTGGTGATTTGTGTCAAAAATATCCATTTTTCGTCGACATATCGTTCGTATATCGCCTTATAGTCGAATGTTCGTGACTTCAGGTAAAGTTTGGCACGGAATGGTGATCAAACAAGGTTATAAAAGGAGGTTGTTACTTTGGGAGTGAAGTTACACACTGTGGAGGTACATGGAAGCACATTACCTCAATATTATATATTACAGCAACATATGTCGGCTTATTCACCCATGGTAGCACATAGAAATGGATGTTTTGATACTAAAAATGCAACAAAACCAATGAAAACAACCACCAATGTCAATTTGTGTGTGAAATTGCGCGCTTGCGCGCAAAAATTTTGCAAAATACCTAGTGCTTAGTACTAAAAATTTTGGCCGATGTTTTTTTAAAAAACAAAAACATTTCGGACGTCATGTTTTTTTAAAAAAACGTTTTTTTTAAAAAAAAAACGTTTAAAAAAAAACATCGGCCAACCCTAGTTGGCACTAGGGTCGAAACGGAATCCCGATCCCGATCCTAAAACATTTCGGGATTTGGTGGTCCCAATCCCAATCCTGAAACCTCAATCCTGATCCCGATCCCGAAATCTCAAAAGCCAATCCCGATCCCGATCCAGAAACTTTCAAAATCACAATCCCGATCCCGAAAAAATTTATACAATCCCGATCCCGATCCCAGAAAATTTGGTCAACCTCATTAAATGCCCTTTTTGCATTAATAAATTTTAACCAATGTCCACTTTATGCCTCTTTTCTGGCATCCAGACGTGTTTTTGAGCCTGTTTTGTGAAAACATTGGCAAAAAACGTGTATATTAGAATGTTTTCAAAAATGCCATTACCGATCCCGAAAAATGCCAATCCCGATCCCGAAAGGTCAATCCCGATCCCGAAATCTCAAAAACCAATCCCGATCCCGATACCAAAAGGTCAATCCCGATCCGATCCCGAGATCTCAAAAACCAATCCTCGTTTATCTTTGCATTTCAGCATTTGAGATTTTATCCTATTGCTGAATGTTTCCGCATGAAAAAGTGTACGCATCTTTTGAATGCTGAAATACATGCTGAATTGACAAACCGCCTAATTTTCAAGAGTACGGACGATTTGAGTTCAGCAAGTTTTTTTCTATTCAGCATTTAATTCGGCATTTGTCAAAAACGTGCGTATGCCGAATATTTCGGCTTCAGTGTGCGTAGCGCCATTGTGTATGATCACGTCATATATAAAAATTTATGTTTGTCCTAGGCAGAAAGAGTGATCGAGATCTAGGTATCTGACACAACAAATATTCAATTTTCGTCACATAACAAAAGTTGAAAGCCCAAAAAATTTTTGTCGTCACACGTGCCAGTGTAAACGCAGCTTTAGGTAAAATTAAAAGTGGAAAGTCAAGTGACCGGAAAACTTAAATGACAAGCATTTCATTTGAAATGTACTTCTACTTTTACAAAATCCGACCCTAGTACCACTGCCAGACCCCGTAAAATTGCAATTCCACATAAAATCACACCGTTTACACCTGTATCAAGCGCCTTAAATGCGCCCTACCTCCCTAATAAAACCCTACCCTTACCCTTAAATACCCCCCCCCAGGGTAGCAGACGATTACGGCAAATTACGCTTCCAACTGCACTACTTACATAGACCCCTTTTTGGGTGGAAGGGGTCTTTTGTAGTGACGCGCGCAGCGGCGGAAAAAAGAGTCAGTTTTGATCATGGGAGAGATGGGAGTATTGCGGAAGATTGTTTTTTCGCCATGGTCGCTTATAGGGATGGATATTCGTTCGATTTTATTGAGGGTTGGTTGTTGTTTTTTTTTTGGGGGGGGGGGTGATTTTGTCGATTTTTTAGTCGCTTTGTGATCAATAAACCTTGAAATTTTCATGAATATGTTGCTGGTGCCAATTCCGCAAGTGGAGAAGTACAAAGTTAGAAGAAAAATAAATGGCAAGTAGATGGAAAAAAAGCAAATGTAAAAATGATTAGTAAAAACTTGCAAAAAGAATGATTTTTATGCCTCAACTTGCCGAATTGACCCCTGGTTTGGTCAATATATATAAAAAAATATCTCAACCCCGCCCAAAATCATTTTTTTCACAATTATGCACAATCACATTATTCGACATATTTTCCCACATTTTAATATCTCAGGCGAAATGCACGAAAAGTCTCCGTTCACTTTGATCGATTTGCTGCGGCAACGCAAGCGCTGGCTGCAGGGCATTTTTCTGACGGCCCATTCCAGTGAAATACCTATAAAGATTAAGGTGCGGTTTTTGGAACTTTTTTTGATTTGACACTCGTATTTTTGGGGGCAGGCCTGATACGCACATCTGCCCGATACGCACATTTGCCCGTTTTTTTCACTTGACACTTTTTCAAGTTATTTTCAGATATGAGTAAAGTGGAAAAAGTTGCGCAATGACATTAATGAACTTTTTTCACTTCACTCATATCTGAAAATCACTTGAAAATGTGTCTAGTGAAAAACAGTGAAAAATGGCTTTTTTTCAATGTTTTTTTTTACACTTGACACATTTTCAAGGGTATTTTCAGATATGAGTGAAGTGAAAAAAGTTCACTAATGTCATTGCGCAACTTTTTTCACTTTACTCATATCTGAAAATCATGTGAAAAAGTGTCAAGTGAAAAAAAACGGGCAAATGTGCGTATCAGTGCACCCCCGTATTTTTGTGGGGTAATCGTCCTTCATTAAGAATTGGTAAATGCATTTTTAAATATAGTCAGCGTACATGATACTCTGCCCTTGCACTGATTTATGTCTCGTGTTGGAAGCGTGCCAATGATTAATTAATCATGCGATTTCTGTAAAAAGATGAAAAAAGTCATCGATGTGAATATGTTAATGAATAACATTATAACAAGAATCAATTTTATCATCTTTTTATGGAACTTGCACGCGTTAACCATCGTTGGCACACTTCCAGCGGGAACCACGCGTGCAAGGTGTCAAGTAACCGGAGTATACGCTACGTGATGAACTAAATAATCAATTTAACTGGCTACGGGTGGATTCCAGGAATCTCTGAGATTTTTATTCTAAAAAAATATCAGAAAATAAATATACACATTAGATTGATTATTTTTAGATTTGGATCTTAACCATGATTTTTCAGGGAGATTTTATCATAGTTTTTATTTGGGAGATTTTCCGAGATTTAAAAAATTAAAAACCTCACAAAACATAAGACTTGTATTTTCGAGGGTTCTTTTGAAAGTGTTTTTATTTTATTTTTGAAAGATTTTCTGACTCTGTATTTTATTATATTTTCCACTAATGAGCCATCTTTTTAAGAACACTCGTCAGAAACTGATTGATGGAATTGGAAAATGGAAATTAAGCCTAGTATTTATAAAATGTGATGAAGATAATTAATAATCGTTTACTAGGCAATAATTGGTCCTAGGGTTCGAACGATATGACTTTTCGATATCGATATTCGATATTTTTTTTGAAACTCGATATTCGATATCGATACGATATGGAACGTCGATATCGACATTCGATATTAAAAAATGGTCGATATTCGATATTAAAATATGGTCGATATTCGATATTCGAGATTCTCGATATTGCAATTTGCTTTTGGTATATCAGGTGGCATATTGTATTTCCATGTGGTTGCACACATGGTATCACCTCTTTACTGAAATGTGAATGGTATAAGTGATTTAAAAAAAGTTTACATCAGTCAAAAGTAAAAATGGAAGAAAAACATGATGATTCAAAGTGTATCAGGCAAACAACAATTGGTTGATAGTACAGTTCATACTTATAACCAAATTGCTTAATGCATGTTGCAAAAAATAGCATATCAGCATTTTCAGGCTTCAAATTTAGCACTCCAACAAAAATGACATTATAAATATTGTACTTTTACTCATCAAATCAAGAAACTACTTTAAGTAAATCAGATCAATCATAAATATCTCAAAATGAAAATAATAACTTTAATTAGGGAAGTTCGATATATCGAAAAAAATGGTCGATATTCGATATTTTTTTCAAAAATTTCGATATCGATATTCGATATTTTTTCAAAATTTTCGATATCGATATTCGATATAAAAAAATGGTCGATATCCGATATTCGATATTTGATACGATATATCGTTTGAACGCTTATTGGCCCCCTCAAATAATTGTATGTGTGCCAATTCCACACGTTGACCAGTGACAAGAAAACTGGTTTAAGTTAAGTAAGTTACGAGTGGTACCACTTGACACTTTCCCCCTCAAATACTTTCCAACCCGAATAACACCCCCTAAAATCGCAGGTATTCCTAGCAGCCTCCCTTTACGCGTGGGCGTTTCTCCCGTTCACAATACTCAATGTGTACTTGGCCGGGGCTATGCCACTACCCAGATTTATGCCCTTTGATGTAGCCGTGGCCTTTGTGGGCGCACTAAATTTGTACATGTATGTTTTTGGTGCGATTAAGAGCTTTGAGAGGAGGTATAGGTGCGTTTTTTGTCTCTCTTTTTTTTTGGGGGGGGGGGTGTTTTTTTTAAACGGGATGGTTTTTCAAATTGCTATGAGCTGGGTAGGGTGAGCGAAAAATCGGATTTTGCCATTGATTTTCAAATATAGTTTGACACTAGGGATAGAAAAAGTTTTTTAACTATCCCGTTTTTAAAAGAAACGGGTTTTTTTTAAATAAAAGGTTTTTAAACTCCTAAATATGTTTATGTGTCAATATATACAGCCAGTGATGTTTCAGTGCGTCTTAGTAGTTAGTCATGAGATTCAAATCTGATCATGACCTAAAAAAAGTTTTCGATGCTTGTCCCTTTTTAAACAAAAAACGGTGTTTAAAAACGGTTAACGACCAATCGTAGATGTGAAACAGATACCCAGGTTTTAGATACTACTGTTTTTCCGAAAACAGATACCCAAATACCCAAACTCCGCCCACAAAAATACTCAAACGTAAATAACTCCCCAAACACACGTAGACAACATCCCTGGCGGGTATTATTATACACAGCTGGCGCCCTGGTCGCAATTCCTCTCAACGTCTGGGTAGAGGTATTTGCAGTACTTTGGGGACTTTTAGGGCACAAATATGAATTTTACGTCGTCAAAAAAGAGTCGCCAGTGTTGCAGATTTAATTTTAATTGTTTTAATGTATTTTTGGTACGTGTGTGTGGTTTTGGGTATGTATATCAGAGTTGTTTGGTAGGGTTCATTCACTAAAACGAATTTGTGAAGGGGGTTACCTTTTAAACCTTATTTCTAGTCATCACTTCAAAAAATGTAATCCCCAGTCGCGTTCACTAGCCTGTATATTTACTTGCGAAAAACTGAATTTGCAAAATCGTAAGCGCTGCCGATATTTAAAACAATCTTGCCAGTTATTCTTTTGATCCAATATCGACGACATCGAAAAATTTGTCGGACCGAAAAGCACAATTTTTGGCTTTTGCGCGGTTATGATTTTGCATGGCTGGATTTGCACAGGTAAAAATACAAGCTTCAGAGCGCACTGAAATTGGCATTGGGTTGAAATAATGGAAAACATTCTGAAACTTCTGCCATGATTACTACTGGTTGTGCTATAATAAAGTGTTTTTATATTTAAAAAGTTTTGTGACACTGTTTTTTTACAAAAATATACGGTGTTTTTCTTGTGTTGTGATAAAAGTTTTTTTAACATACATGTACGTATGTTATATTTAGGTCATTTAGGATGTTTTTGCTACTTTTAAGCATTTTATATTTTGAACTTGTTCCATCGTTCTTCACACAATATTTTTACCACATTACAATTAGGTAAAGTAGGTTTTTAATGATGGAAGTGTACCAAAATCGGGCGCCATTTCCGCACATATCAGCCATTGAATTTTTTTGTGAAATTTCACAGGTTATAAATATTTGGTAAATTCTTGTGTGATAGTTTGGAGAATTGATACTTGTCAATCAAACTTAACCTAGAGAATGTTCGGAATTGCCCCAGGCATCACCCTGAGTCAATATAGATGAATCGTAAATGGGTATACCGTATCCGATTTTCCGGTGTGCTGGTGTGGTACGGTGTGCGTGCACTTCTTCCGGTACCCTTTCGTCACAAATAGGTAATGCCATGTTCTAAATTTTCGTGCTGAACGTTCGCAAACAAATTACAAATATTATCCTTAAAATGTTTCTGTAAAGTTAATATTAATGTGAGCATTTTGTCGAAAATTGCTTAAAAGGTAATAAAAAATTGCAGTCACTTTCTTGGTTATCTAATGCGTGGGTTGGCTATTGCCCTAGGATCGATTTAGCAGCTAGTGAACCCTACACAAAAATACGTATGCCTTTGATTCTGATATCTCAAATGGTAACTACTCCAATTTTTTTTGAAATCTTCCATTAGCGTTTAGTCAACGTTTATATCAAACATGTCTACCTTTTTCATCAGAAAATTCCAACCTTTTTGAACAGGTAACTTCCATTTTATATTGGCTGTTTTAGGTGGGTGTATTTTTGTTCAGATTTCGTTTTTGTGAACTTGCAAAGATTTTCTGGCTTACTTTCAGCTTGGGACAGGCTCAAATAACACATGTTCACAAACAGTTTAAAAACGGGAAAAAAATTCCGTAAAAAATTGCCTAAGAAGTTATTTGTGTATAAATTATGTAAAATATTTTTATATTTTTAATTTTGTAAACATAAATATTTTTTTACGTTTCTCCCTCGCTGAATTTGAGCCCCGTTGTAAATCATCTCGTTCTAGCGTATAATTTTCCCCACGTTTTTTTCTGGATCGGTGCCTTTATAGGCTACATTTTTTCTCTCACAAGTGCCGCTTATTAATACAAATACTGTGTAGCTTGCAGATTTTTTTTATATTTATTTTCTAGTTGCTACTGAAATATGAATACCTACCTATACACTTTGATGATTTTAATATAACTGAATGTCTAGTTTACGTATGGTAAACTTATGAACTGAACCGACGGCATGCTCTGCTCAAAATTTTACAGTAATTTCTTGAATAAAGCATGTAATAAATTCTGCTCTCATTGGTCAACCAGAGTGAATATAATAATGAAAAATGTTTAATTGTCAGTTCTTACTCCGATTATACCGTATTTCCTCGAAATACTCCCCTCAAAATGGACACTTTAAATTTATAAACCCCCCTCGAAATACCCCCCTCCCCCAATATAGTGTATAGAGAACGTAAATGACAAAAGCTACAGTTTGTGATCCGGGAAACGCAGTACGCACGTTAAAAACAATGACTGTTTTATGTTAGAACAGGGTTTATACCGTCAACGTATACATAAAGTGAGGCGTCCAATTCTAAAAGTCGACAAGTCCAAAATATGAAAATTTCGAGTTAGGCCCGGAAACGTCATCTGGGGCTACTTCTGCACATTTTTCATCATTTCCCACAAATTTTTTGACCTCGCATGCACATATGGCAAAGTGCCAAATTTGACATTTTTGGGGGGAAATGCAAAAAGTTTGGGCAAGAAGTCGACAAGTCCACTTAGTTTTGGGCTAAAAGGCGACAAGTCCATCCTCCGCTTCCTTTTTTATGGAAAAAAACGCAAGAAATGTGATAAGTCCACTATGGAAACCGATTTCTAGCGACAAGTCCATAATTTTCCCATAAGGCAGCCTCGGCTTCATCGCGAACAAAAATGTTCTCGAGTGCAAGAAGGCGACAAGTCCATTTCCCTCCCCGAAACACTTTTGCTCTGACCGAATGGAATTTTATGGACATGCCATTTTTCACATATACGTTGAGAGCAGGGGCTGAAAATTTGACACTTTATTGTCAACATATGGAACTTTATGAAAAGCATGAGAGAGCCAAATTGGACACGCACCACGGGCCTGGAATTGGATCGGAAACTTAAAATGCGATTTACTCAAAATCACATTTTGTGGACTTGTCGACTTTTAGAATTAGACGCCTCAATTTTAAAATATTTTTGCAGTATATTTTATTCTGATTTATGCGAATTGGTAACTGGGAAAAAAAGATATTTTGATCGATGGTGGATGTAAGATATGTTGCATTTCTGTGCAAAGTTTCTGGTCAGTGATGTACACTTTACACTTCTGTGCTCATTTTATAATACCGTATTTCCTCGAAATACCCCCTCAAAATGGGCACTATGAATTTGTGGTCCGGGAAATGCATAACAGACGTTCACCTCACATGCCGTGTGCAAAATAAAATCGAATGCACGTATTTTGCCTGAAAATACTTTGATGGAATAAAATCGCATTGATAATCGCTTTGATAATTGGGTATCGTATAGGTAATACAAACACGCATCATCTAAGAATAGAACACAAGATTATCGCATGATTGTCATTTCACCTCTCTAAATACTAGTGATGTAAAAGCGGCATGGCGCTGGCGCCTGGCACTAGCGCCAAAGCAAAAAGCGCCATGGCGCTTTTGGCGCTTGCCGCTATTTTGTTCTGATGCCATTGGCGCTTGGCGTAATTTTTTACCGACGCCAGGAACAAAATGCCTGGTGCTAGCACGGGCGCAGACAGAAAAATGCAACAATGGTATGCACCGTATTTCTTTTAATATAAGAGCGCCGGTCTATTTTTCGACGACTTTTCATATTATACCCGGTCCATTGGAAGCTGTCGTTTTACTTTTTTCACCAAATTTTTTTTGTTTTATTTTTATGAAACTTCAGAAACATTTTTATATCAGAGCAACAATTTGGAATTGAATTTTTTATAAAGATCTGAATGCTTTGAACTCTGGCCATCCATTTCTCTTGGCTAGTGATGTGAATAGTGCCAGAACTTTGGCGCCAAGCGCCATGGCGCTTTTTCGACCCCTAGCGCCAAATGGCGCCAGAGAAAAATGGCACCAAGCGCCAGCGCCAGGCATTTTGTTCCTGGCGCCGGTCAATAATAGCGCCAAGCGCCGTGGGTGGCGCTTTTCATCGGCATAGCGCCACAGCAAAATAGCGCCAAGCGCCATGGCGCTTTTTGCTTTGGCGCTTTTACATCACTACTCTTGGCACTCTTCCAACGTAATTTCTACCTGCCATTGTATTGGAGGCTGCCGTTCTATTTTTTTGAAAATTCTTTGAAAAAAGGATGAAAAATGTGCCAAAACCTGCCCTTCTATTGAAGGTTCTCCGTTCTATTAGAAGAAGTACTGTTAAAAATGAATCAGCCCAGCATGGATGCAGTGCATAGCTTCACTCTACTTTTCGACCTTTGCATTTTTTATACTTTTGTAGGGCTCGTGCGATTTCAGAATGTCAATTTGTCCAGATAAGCGGGTGAAAAAAACGATAACAAAAATCTGGGTTTTCTCCCGGAATAGATGTTAAATTGGCGCCTATTTTGCAAGTGGAGGAGTAAATAACCAATTTAGAAGTGAGAATTAGAAAAGTTGAAAGAAAAGTATATTTCTAAATGATAAGTAAAAAGTTGAAAGAAAAGTAAATTTAGAAATGTGATGTGAATTTGGAAAAGTAAAAACCCAAAAGTGTTTTTTAACATGCTTGTCACTTGTCATTTGTCCTTTAACTCACTCACCATTCCACTACCCATTATAAATTTACTTTTCTTTTACTTGTAACTTCTCAGTCTCACTTTTGTAACTCCTCAGTCAACTTAATTTTTTTACTTCTCCACATGTGGAATTGACCACGGTCACCATTTATTTAGATAAGCTATTATTTTGGAAGCACTTGAAAGGCTTAAAACATAAAAGCCTTCACATTTCGCTCCTGGATTAGTGGAAGTGAACGGGCGTGGGTCGGTGCCCAAGTAAAACCGGTGCCCAAGTACGCCCGGTGCCCAAGTATAAAGACCGGTGCCCAAGTACACCCAGTGCCCAAGTAACTTGCCTGTACTTGTGCACTTTACTTGTGCACCGGGCGGCTGTTTACCTGGGCAACACTTGTGCATTACTTGGGCACGGTTGCGTCGGGCCGGGGCGGGGCGGGTTTGCTTGAATTGGAATTGAGGAATTTTCTGTTTTCTGGGGAATTGGAAGTTCCATGAAATGTCATGAAAAGTGTCAAAAGTCATGGAAAATGCCATGCAAAATGGCAACTGAATTGCCGTCTGGCAGGGTATTTCTCATGACTTTTCACACTTTTCATGACATTTGACATTTTACAGGGCTTTTTACAGGGTCTGAGAAGTTGAATTGAAGTTGAATTTCCTCGAAATAACCCCTGGTGCCAGTTGTAAATCCTGTAAAATGTCAAATGTCATGAAAAGTGTCAAACGTCATGGAAAATGCCATGCAAGATAGCAACTGAATTGCCGTTTTGCAGGGCATTTCTCATGACTTTTGACACTTTGACATCTGCATGTTTTGGGGTATGTTGTATAAGAATAGCAATGCTGGGCAGGTATGTAATCTGCACCCCTATCGCTCCCATACTTGTGCACCGGGCAGGACTCTTGCACCTGCCCGGTGCCCAAGTAAACATCCGCCCGGTGCCCAAGTACGGACACTTTACTTGGGCACCGGGCGTACTTGGGCACCGGAAATTATACTAGGGTACCGGGCGTACTTGGGCACCGGTTTTACTTGCGCACCGGCTCAGTGCCGAAGTGAACATTTGCTGCACATGTAGGTGCCTGTGAAAATAGAAATTTAAATTAGAAATGTGATGCCCAAGGCTGTTGATATCAATGGGGTCCCCCAACATTTGGTTAGGAAGTCTTATGTGTCATTTCAAGTTAATTTGCATTCAATTTTATTTTGTAGCTGTTTTATTTTTCAGTTTTAATTTACAGTCATCCCCGGGTTATCGGGTGACGTAAATTTTTTGAAATTTCACCGTATAATGCGGGGAACCCTATGACTGTGGGATGTACTATAGAAGTGTTGTGATGCTGGCGCATGGTGTTACCAGCATTTATGCACATCACTAATAATGAACATGAGGCTTTTTAAATGCAATGATCGTGCAATGTTCAAAATGTGCATTTATGATGTTCATATGTAAATTTATACTCTGCGAACAGCACAGTTTTATTCCGAATGTTATTACCCGTTTTATATTATACTTGAATACCCGATAACTGAAGGAATTTTATATATAAAAATGCTGAAAAAATCCCAAATCCCACCCGATAACCCGGGAATATGGGGAAACCTTCAATCCGGGGAATTTTCTTCACACGTGTCCCCGGTTTTCAAAATTCCACCCATTAACCCGGGGAATTCTATAACTGGGGGAACCGTTAACCCGGGGACGACTGTATTTCATTTTTGCACCTTTTCACTAAATCCATTTGTCCATTTTCCACTAAATCATAAATTCATACTTTTACGCATCCTGACTTCGCTTTGGATACACTGATTTTGAACCCACCCCTGGACCCCCCACATGGTAAATCAGTAAAAATGCATGATATATTTACATACATGCAGCAAATTAAGGCAGCCTGTGTGGTGTATCTATGCAGCCCATGTGATGCAATGCTGAATTTTATGATGCATACTTATTGGCTTGTTGTTAACCCGGAAATTTCAATTTCTGGGTTTTTGGCAAGGAAATTCTTCACATTTTTCTATAGTGCCTTTGGATGTTACAACAAGGGTTCCAAAATGGTTGTAAGTGATATTGACATTTCAGTATGCTAAGCATGTCAGAAGCGTCTAGATAAATCATATATATATATATCAGCATATATCATTGACAATACTCTGATGAAGGGTGTTTCTTCCCTTTTCTTGCCATTTTCCTTTTATTTGTGAGAATTTTTCAGAAATTTGCTCTCAAATTTGTACTTAAAACCTTCCACAACTTTATCTCATGTTTGACAATTTTTAGGAACGTTTTTAGGTATTTTTTTGAAACTTTGATTCCAAGTGTTTACATAGGAAAAAAACTCAAAAAGATTGAAATTTTTTTTATTTTGTTTAAGTTTTGTTTGCTACCTCCCATGGTTATATTAAGCTAACACACACACTTACTTGCATTCATGTCTGTGACTGAACATAGACACTCATTCTTTCATTGAAATACAGCCCATATTGATTTAGTGCTTTGTTCTTCATGCACTTGCTGTGTCTAGAATATCAGCTTAGCTGTGCTATGTTAGTGGTGGGAAAGTTACATTTCTGGGTTCATAATGTGGAAAGTGTGTAGGTCTGGGAATGTATGAAGCATTCTCTGTGAAAACAGTTTGGTCTTATCCATATATTTACTTCACAAGATTTAGATAAAGTATCCTTCTCATGCTTCAAATTTCATCACAACTCACTTGCAAAATTATGAATGCTTACCACATGAAATGCACATTTTGCACAGTTCATGGAGTGATGTGAAACATCCAGGTGGGCAGTGAACTGGTGCCCCATGTCAGTTTGAACTTGTATCACAAAGCATCACCACATGTGAAAGACAAATATTTTGCTGTGGGTAGCACATCAATGACAGAATCTATTGAGATACAAATTAACCCAAAACTATGTAAAAAAATACAAATTACAAATATTTTAGCAGTTGGTGAAGTGCAGTCATGGTTGCAAAGTGAAGTTGTGTGAAGCTCATATACAACACTTATACACTCTGGTGAAACAGAAGCCACAGGCAGAGCTTGGGAACCTTTTTGCATGTGAATTCACTACTGCAAGCTGCTTGGAATGGTCAATGAGTCCTGCCTTGGCATTTGCTTTTAGAGCAGGTTAGAGTGACACTGATCAAAGTTCCCCATTTTGCATTTATGCAGTTTCATGTATGGAGATGCGGTACAATTTGCATGGAATTGCACATAACTTCTTTATTTCCAGGTGGATTGGCTCAGATAAGGTTTTTCTGAAAGCTTTTTGTCAGCTGGTTCCAATACATGTGTTGCATTTTGCTTTTTGAAATTTCAATTTAAGAAACTTCTGTGATTCATGTAAATGTCATTTTATCAACAAACAAACATGTGCATTGTAATCAGATATGAAAGAGTTTTAAAATAAAATTTATCTGAGCCAAATCTGTCCAGATATAAAAAAGTTATAAATTCATTAACAATTGCCACACTGTTGCATCACAGTGGATTGTTGAAATATGATGCTTCCTATAATATGACACCTTCATCATGTGGCATTATTGGGCCTACACACACTAGTTTTCCGCGTGACTTTCGTGGGAAAACTCAATTTAGTTTTCCCATTGTGCAGGCAACAGATGCAAAAGGCCGCCATTTGCAATTTTTTTATGATGATCCCTTTGTGACACCCATTTGGGAAAACTGTGAAAAAATGGTGAAAGTTTAATGAGTTTTGCACCATAAAAAAATTGATTTCCGGAACGTTATTTATGTTGCATGTTATACACTATGTGAAACTGTATATATATGTACATTTTTGTGCTTCCAGTTACTTTTGTTCTTTTTTAAATAATTTTTGAAAATCATGAATATAATAATTTTTATAAAATCATTGGTTACTTTGTAATACTTGTAAATTTAGAGCCACGTACAGTTTTTTTTTCTCTTTTATTTGATACTAATCACACATTGTCATTACCACAGTTTGAAAAATGAATGAATTTAACATGTATGACATAAAAAAATCAATAAAATTTTAATCACTTGGCAATCAGCTGCAATTTTTTCACATGAGGCACAGCATGTATTCAGTATATTGTCAAAAAAAAGTTGATATATCTACACCATAAAAAAATTTAAAAAATATTTTTCAATTCCTTTTACTAAAACATGTCCTAAAAATCAAATTTTTTTACCCTGAGCGCTCATTAGACTTTTATCGAAAGACAAAAATATGCGGGAACACATGAAATCCAAATCAAGCATTAATCACAAACTCAACTAATTGTATAGTTGAAAAGCTAAAATATTTAGTTTTCCCACGTTGCATGCAGAAGGTGAAAAATAATTTACACTTGGTAGTAAAATTTTTATTTAGCTTTTCACTTATTACCAATTCATGCAGCACACACATGAACAATCAAAACCTGTCATAAAAAATTATAAAAATTCAACAATTTCGCCAATTTATCCATGGCAGAACCCCCTCTGGAGTTTTCATCCACTTGTTCAGTTTCTCTCTAAACCCTCTGTGGTCACGCTCGCGTCGTTGATCACCATGTTGCACGTTATCCAGCCCATCACATTCATCCCTCCAGTCCAACTGCATTATTTAGCATACATTCTTTGTAATAAAAACATGTCAAAACAGTGATAAATATAAAACAAAAACAAAACAAACTGTGTGGTCGCAAAGCATTTGTTCACCTGGAGCGCACAGCGGTGCTTTCTCATTCCCCATCTGGTGGCAGTCACAAACTGCGTAAAATCACCGTGTAAAATGGCAAGTGTCATGCAAGGTGTCAAAACTAGGGTGTCAACTTTCCATTTTCCATTTATGCTTTCCACAGGCAAATTTTTTTCCATTTCCGCTTCCATTTTCTGGCTCACTTGTCTGCTTTTCAAAACAAAATTCATTTTCCAGCTCAATTTTCTTTTTCTCAAGTATTTCTGTTTCAGTGAAACTGGTAAACATGCATGCAAGTTCTCAATTTTGTAAATTTTTGTATTTCCAGCATAATTACAGCACATTTTTCAATTTTCATTCCCGTTTTCTGCCAAAAAGTTTTTGTTGACACCCTAAGTATCACTGAATTAAATTCTTTGAAGTTGTAGTAACGTGTGCCGCTGTCTGAAATGTACGATTTTTACAAAAAATGCCAAAAATATCATGTCAAAGTTCAGTTGAGTTTTCCTAACATGACGTTATTTGTGCTTAACTACTATTTCTTTACTGTCGCCATGGTTGTCACCATGAAAACCATGTGAAAACTCATTTAATACATATAATAATATACAAATAATACATTTGAAAAAATTATTACTCATTTAATACATATCGTTAAGTGCCTATCTCTCTACACAAAATAGAGGAAAAAATTCTGCATAAGACCTCCAAATTTCACATCTCTGGTCCATTCATGTCTCGTTTAAAGATACTTTTTCAAAGTGGCCACCTGTGTGAAAACTCACCGATATGGCGACAAAAATGGCGACATTTTGACACCATTTTTGTCGCCATGGCGACAGTTTTCCACAGATGCTTGCATATTGTGAAAACTGCCAACACGTGTGGCAACATTTCTTGTCGCCACCTGTTGCCACCTGTCGCCATGTGTCGCCAGTTTTCACAACGTGTATGCATATTGTTCCCATAATGACAGACAAAGTGGAAAACTGCTTCATGCATTGCAAAAACTGCTATTGAGCCAAGGAATATTGTCAACATGCTGGCACATTGTGAAAACTCAACATGCATTTTTTTAAACAGTGCAAACAGTGTTATTTGTAATTACTGGTGAATGAGAATAGCAGTGTTTACTTTTGAAGTCATTTGATTTAAGTTTGTTTAATTCATTTGGAAATTGGTTTAGCAAGTAGTTTGTGAAGTACTTAGTTAAGTAGTTAAATGTTGTGCGATTAGTGAGTAACCAGTTCCTATTGTTATGCCGCCATTTTGTAGGCATTTCTTTTCCCTATATTTCTATTCGTTTTCTTATGGTAGGCATTTGAATGCAACATGTAAGTGTTTGCCTGCAAGTAGACTCCCCCCATGCACCACTCTATTGTTTTCACGTGCCCTATGTATTGAGGTATGCACTATGTACTCGCGCCGCGGAACGGTTGCGCCGCGGCGGTTTTTTGGTGTTCTATTTTGCGTGGCTTAAGTATTCATGTATGTGCTATGTACTATGTGCCACGTAGTAGACAGTTTGGCGCAGTTTTGTTGTGGCATTTTTAGGTGTATCCCCCCTGTATTGCGCCACCACACTTATGCATATTTTCAGTGTGTACTGCCGTTTTTGGATTGGCAGTTAGTTGTCGTTTTTTGACGTTTTTCCGATGAATATTTTCTAGATATTTTGATGTTTTGATTTTCTACTTTTGTCGCCCAAATTTCCTATTTTTATAAACTAAAATCGCCTAAATAAATTTGCGGTGGTTTAAATGGACTTGGGCTTCACTTTGGCACTTGCCTACACATTAATTAGAGTGTGATTAGGGCCGCCGCTGGAATTCAATCATCAATAACCCCCCACCAAGCAAACTTCTCAATTGGCTGCGATCAGCCAATTACACTATCTTGTTACAACATCGATATAGTTTCATACACACTGGCAAATTTCCAATACAGTCACTTATTCAATCTCATTCACTTTTCGAAGTTTGTGCAACACAATTACAGCTATGAAAAGCTCAAGAAATATGGTCAAAATACAATAATCATGTTTTTGTTTGTAATGTTTGTGTTCCCATTACATTTTTCAAAATTCTGATCCTAATGCATGATTCCATTTACTAAGGCATTATTCACATACCATAATTCCTCAAAATACCCCCAGGGGGTTTATTTTTTCAGAGTGGAAATTTTGAGGGGGGTATTTCAAGGGGGGGCTTTTTTGAGGGGGGGTTATTATTTCGTCAGAAATTTTCAGGAAATTCATAGTAAACAGTATGCTTTTTCATACCCAAAACTGGTAATAAACATGGGTAAATAGGATATATCGGGACATATCGGGTATTTAGACGTACATCTGTACACATATTAACGTATATGTGTATCTGCGATGCAAATTGGCATCAATAAATACATCATGTACATTGCATACATGATGTATATCATTCCAGACAGGGGGTATTTTGAGGGGGTGGGGGGTATTTTTTCCTCAGCAGGAAAACACCTGGGGGTATTTTGAGGGGGGTTAATGCAAGGGGGGGTGTAATTCAAGGAAATATGGTACATTATTCTCAAAAACATTCATTGCTGTCTTTTTACAATTGTATTGTCTGCAATATTTCTCTCATATGTAAAAAGTAAAATGGAAAACAACAGGTGTGTACATGATATTTTTCTTAAAAATATACAATGAAAAACAGGAACAAATATCAAGCATGAAAAATTAACAAAATCAAAAACAAATGTATCACATGTAAAGACCAAAAATAGTAAATATGTATCTGATAAAGCATGATGTCAGTACTTTCACAGATTAAACTGTGTTGATACAACATCACATTTGTTCACATTGCCCTCCTCCACCTCCTCCTCCTCCTCCTCCTCTGTCTGCATGTCAAAAATGGCTGTGGTTAATTGCTAGTTCAACAGAGTTGCTTACACAGCAAGGTTTGGCAGTTTTCACTTATTGCATTCACATGTCGAAAATTCAATATAGTTGTCCATGGTGACAATGGCGACAATGGCGACATGTCGCCATGTGGTATGGCGACATTCAGGAAGTGTTGCCATACCACATGGCGACATTTTCCATTCAGTTTTCCCCTATTGCATTCATGTTGGGAAAAATTGTGACTTGCCGAAACCAAAACAAATTTATTTTTACCTCTAAATTTTACTTCATGCAAGATGGGAAAACTGAATGGCGACATGTCGCCATTTGAGTTTTCCCAAGCGTCACGCGGAAAACTAGTGTGTGTGGGCACAATCATTTGAAAATTCAGCAATAAATGGGTTAGTGATACAGTGAAGCATGTCTAAGGGAGTTCACACACATGTGGTGTTGGCACAAAAACACTTTCTGTGCTCCATACTGCTTCATGAACCATGCAAAGTAGGACACTTTAACACTTTTGGAACTTCTAAGTTTGTTGTGCTGTTTTGTTTTGTTGTTTTAAAAATTCACGCAGTGCCACTTTGAGCACTTCACACCATGAAATATTGGTGCATTTTGCCACCACTATTTAGGTCTTAACGCGTGCATCTATGCATTCCCTAGTGCATCCCGTATGGGTGTGTGCGTGTTAAAATGTGAATGCTATAAGCTGGACATAAAACTCCGGAAATGGAACACTTGACTTGATGTGCTGAAATGACTAGAATGTAAATAGTTGTTTGCAAAAAAATATGATTTTGCCCCCATTTTGCTCGCAATTTTTATATTTTTAGAACTGTCGTTTAGTCGAGACGGGCAGATTATTTTTTTGCGATAGTTTTATTGGATCTTTCTTTTCAAGACCAACTTTTTCCAAGTGCATAGGTACCGTATTTGCTCGAAATACCCCCCGGGGGTGATTGTTTCATAGTGGTCCCGAGAGGGGGGGGGGGTTAAACGAGGGGGGGGGGTTATTATTTCGCCAGAAATATTTTCATATCTGAGTACAAAATCGTCGTTTGTGATGTACACTGGGGTAGAAAAATGCATCAATAACTGACATGTATAGACTCCTGTCCTGTAGACTAATAGTAGCACGTAGATGGTATAAACACTCTTCTAACGTGATCACCACATTGTTTTAACGTGTGTTCTGCACTACGCACAACACAAACTGCAGTATTTGTCATGTATAAACGTTCTCTTTACACTCAATCGGGGGGGGGGTATTTCGAGGGGGGGGTGATTGTTTCATAGTGGTCTCGAGAGGGGGGGGGGGGGTCAAACGAGGGGGGTATTTCGAGGGGGGGGTATTTCGAGGAAATACGGTTTTTACCTAAGATAATAAATCTTTACGAAGGCGCTGAAAGCTACCCTGGCACGGGGATTTTGTTGTCGGGCCCGAAATATGTATTTCTTCACAAAGTGCATAGTAAATGTCAACACATTTGGCGGTTTCATTTTCACAAAATATCCTAACTACTGAAACACCATTTTGGTTTTCAACAAAAATCATGTATAATAGTAATTTAACCTATAATATTTCACCAATGTGTGCACAAACAACCAAAAAAATGCCTTGATTGATTATTTTGTTGGTTCAGCTGTTTTTAACCGGTACCGTATGGTTACGTTTAGTGATGGAATTGCGCCATGAGTTTTTAGAAAATCAAAAACAAAAATCAATTTTGGCTGGTAAGTGGCCAGCGTGGAGCATTTTAAATGGGCAAATTTGCCGGTGCATTTCCTGCCTTTTATTTCGGTCCTGGTGCTAGCAACTAAAGGTCCCTAAAAAATGGCACCGCACCGCACTGGCACCGGTCCTAAATACTACACTATTCTGAAAAAATGGCACGGGCACCAGCATGCAGAGTTGTTAAAATACCGGTATTTTTGGAAAGCATAAGCGTAAGCGTAAATACACTTTCAAAATTTTGAGTATGGATACTAAAAGCAAAAGGTATTTTTAAAATACCTGGGAAAGCGTAAATGAAAGCGTAAGCGTAAAAAATTTTAAGAGGCTTTTTGTTTAGTGAATTCTTTCCAAATCGAGCCCTCAGCAACATTTTTCGGATGTCCACTTACATAGTAATCTGCCCTCATGTTGTTGGGCAATTCATCAGCAGCGACACTCAAGGCATCTTCTAACTTGGGAGTTAGTACTGTTGACAGTGATAAAATCGTCGTCCGGATCAATTTTCAGCCCCAAAATTTCTAATCTGAAGCCACGATTTTGCTCTACGACCAGGGTTGGCAAAATCTCTGAAAAAAATAAAAATAAAATAAAAATAAAATGGAAAATTTAAGAATAAAATAAAATAAAATAAAATGGAAAATTTCAAAATAAAAATAAAAATAAAATAAAAATTTGAATTTTTGTAAATTTTTTGTAAAATTGTAAAAAATTTATATTTTTGTAAAATTGTATAAAAATTCATATTTTTTGTAAAATCTTTATCTTGTTGCTTGAGTTTCTACTTGTTTTTTCGTGGGACTGGGGGAAGTCCCAAGCTTTGTAAAGTGTCAAATGTTATGTAAAATGCCATTCAAAGTGTCAATTGTCATGGCAAATGACTAGTGAAGTGTCAATTGTCATGGCAAATATATAGATTAAAGTGTAATGTATTGTATCCCAATTTTATGTTTTGTATCCAAATCTTGTTTTGTATCCAAATCTTATGTTCTGTATCCAAATCTTACATTTTGTATCCAAATCTTGTCCTTGAATCCAAATCTTAAGTGAACATGCAAAGACAAAACATAAGATTTGGACACAAAACATAAGTTTTGGATACAAAAACCTAACATTTGTATATACAATTTACACTTTCCATGACATTTGACATGTCACTTGACATTTGACATGACACTCGACATTTTGCATGACAATTGACACTACTTTACATTTGTCATGACAATTGACACTTTGCATGAGATTTTACAAATGGGCCCAACAGTGTCCAGTAGTCCTTCTTCTAAAATTGCAAACCATTGTTATCAATAATTGTAAGTTTACACTTGCAGCGAGCTAACAATACCTACTGCATGCAACTTTTGTTAAGTAATGGGAAAATTTGTCACAGGTTACTCATGTTTAGGTCTAATGATAACATTTTTCTGGCCTTGCATGCATGATTCCGATTTTTTGTAAATTTTTTGTAAAATTAATGTAAAATTTTTGTAAAATTAATGTAAAATTTTTGTAAAATGGTGTCATTTTATGTTATTAACGACTTTTGGGAATAAAATAAAATAAAATAAAATGAAACAAGAATAAAATTAAAATAAAATACAATTTTTATACAATTTTACTAAAATGAATTTTTATAAAACCAACCCTGTCTACGACACAGTATCTACAAGACATTCATATTGCGACACAATTTGTACGTGTGCCACTATTTCCAATGCATTACTGCACACACACACACAATCATTTTTTTATGGTACGCGGTTTTGTTCACACTTTTTTGTGGTTTTACACTTTTTCAAAACCGTAAAACTGAACCGTGTGAATAACGTTTTTACGCTTTTAGTATCCGGGTATTTTGGCCGGGGAAGCGTAAAAAAGCGTACAGGTATTTTATGAAAGCGTAAGCGTAAGCGTAAGTATAAATACCCATTTACCCGGGTATTTCAGGTAAGCGTAAATACGCTTTCACAACTCTGCCAGCATGACACCTCTGACGATTGCAAGGGCACCGCGCCAGCACAGGTGCTGGTGGCTTTCGGTGCCCAGCACCGGGACACCGGTGTCCCGGTGCCTTTCCATCAGTAGTGGCGATTTTGACACATAGCGCCTCTTTTGAAATGGCGCGATTGGCGCATTTTTCTGGCGCTTTTCCATCGCCAGTTCCATGTCACGTGGTTTGTGACTGCCGTGATCTGTGCATTTGATTTTCTCAACTGTAAAATCTTTTTTTCATCGTGCGTTTTTCACTGGGTGTCATTTTTCCCAGACAGACTCATTTTTCATCAGCATTTTCTGAAATTATCTACTATTAATTTGATTTTATGACAACGTGACGCCGCATGTATTTGTGTAAAAAATGCATAGGTATTTTATCTTTAAATGTCATATTTTCTCAATGCCAAGAAAATTGTGCAGACTGCAGACTAAAAATGATCAATATACCTGCTTTTTACATATTTTACTGTAAAATACCACGTTTTATGTAAAATATTTTTATCCTATTTTTTCGTTCCCCAGCAGTTGTTGTTTTTATTAAAAAATATTGAGGCTGTTGACAACATTTATCCAAATGGCACCGGGTTTCGCTTCGATCCGGTTTGTGCCTGCTGTCTTTTTTCTCGGAAGAAATGCTATTTACCGTATTACCTCGAATTATCCTCCCTTGAATTAACCCCCCCCTCGAAATACCCCCCTAAAATTCGGCTGAGGAAATAATAACCCCCCCCTCGAAATACCCCCCCTAAAATTGAATGTAAAGGGAACGTACATGACAAATACCGCAGTTTGTGATCTGTACAATGCAGAACATAAGCACCTTCCCGGTCACGTCCAACACCCATTTTTTGATTTTACTTCTCACATCCTATACCCAGTTCTAGGGTGCCACAGAGGCTGAAACTTGGGGGAGGTATTGGCACAAACACCTCTACCTCGCATGAATTAGGGGGGTCGCGGCGACCCACCCTGAGAGGGGTCGCCGCGACCCCCCTAATTCATGCGAGGTAGAGAAGGGTTGCGCCAATATCTCCCCCAAGTTTCAGCTTCTGGCGCGCCCTAGAAGTGGAGATAGGGTGTCACAAGTACGATCAAAAATAGGGTGCCGGACGTGACCGGGAAGGTGTTTAGGTTAAAACCGATGATTGAGTGATGTTAGGGTAGGGTTAATGTGTATAAACAGTTATATATGCCTATAACCACATATCTATCTATGTAATTGTTTGATTTTTCTATGTCTGAGTATGGGGAATTTCCGAAAATTTCTGGCGAAATAATAGACGCCCCTCGAATTATCCCCCCTAAAATTTTGCTGGCGAAATAATTAACCCCCTGGGGGTATTTCGAGGTAATACGGTACCATATTTCGAACAGAAGAGCGCAGTTCTATTTTTTCGTAAACGTTTTTACCTGCCGTTCTACTGCACGCGCCGTTACATATTTTCAGCACTCTTTTTCACACATTTCAAACAAAATATTTTTATGAAACATGGCCCATGATGGAAAAAGCGCCAATCTCCATCACTATGGATCAGAAAATCAATTCAAATAAAACCAAATGTGAAAAGAACCCCTGAATCAAAGGTCTGAATACCTTGGATATTCTTACCACCCATTTTTGAAACATTTGTGTTTTTGGCACTCTTCCAGCGTAATTTCTATCTGCCGTTATATTGGAGGTGCCGTTCTATTGGAGGCTGTCATTCTTTTTCGTGGGTGAAACAACTGCATAAATCTGTTGTTCTATTTGAGGTGCCCTTCTATTTGAAGTATGCCGTCCTATTAGAAGAAATACTGTACCATTGTGTGATATTTATTTTTTAGTTTGAATATCTGCAATAGCTAGAACAGTGCAAACAATTCTCTTGGAATGAATATTTATTTTGATGACACACAGCATAGTGTTCCCATGTCTCTCCCAAAGTTGTTGTTCTAGTTTTCAATATTTTTTCATCTGGAAAAACACAGCAAAAATGGTGTGTGATGTGTGATGAAGCATTGTGAAGTGCATTCACTGACTCACAGAAACTTGAATTTGCTTTGTGAACCATGCAAAGTATACTTCTTGATATGTGAAGCATGCTTCAACAATTTTGGGAGTGTTATGGTATGCAGTGATTTGCATTGAAAAATGATTATTTTGAGAAAATTTCATTAGGTAAAATAAGCAAGATTTCAGAAAATCTCTCAAAAATGAAAATATCATCAAATATTTCTGGAAAAACACTGAAAAATTTTTTTAAACATGTGTTCTCTATATTTTTTAAATCAGTCTCCTTGACATTTTTTATGTTTGAACTTGAGTACATTCCTATTATTTAGCATCACATGTAAAATTATATTATTTATCACAGGTTATTTTCTTATCAGTTAGGTAAGTAATTTTCGGCACAAAGTGGGCATTGATCCAGGCATTTTGTTTACAACAAACATTTACTGAGTAACCAATTTTCTTGCCACGTGAGTCACTAAATGTCAATTTTTTAGAGATTTTTTTTGTAAAAAAATATATTTTTGGAACACCTACCGTGACTCAACATACCTAATTGAATCATAAAAAGCATTTTCCCAGCTGTCTGTGTAAATATGTACACTTTTCAACATATGGCATAATTTTTATGTAAACAGACATCATGTGATGATGTCAATTTTTTTGGATCAGTCAGTCCACGTGGTGCAAAAATTCCGCGAAACCATATCATAATTTAGTAAACCACGTGGGTTGTGTGTCGTCTTTGCTTTGTATGGGGTGGCTCAAAATGAATTGGTATTTTTCTGTTGTGTTTTCTGGGTATTACTTCTAAAGCCGGAATTACAGCTCAGCGGCGTTTGACGTGAAATGATGACGTAGTAAAATTGATTACATCAAAATAGACAAAGGTACAGCATTGAAGTTTCAGAATTATGTGGAAATGTTTTTGTTGGTAAATTGATTTTGACTAAGATGACTACCGTATTCACTTGAATAATTCCCTGGTGAATTATTTTTTCATCAGACTTTTTGAGGGGGGACAATTCGAGATGACAATTATTAATTATTATTTTTGTTTAATTTCTCAAGCATGTGTCTATCAACTGAGTTCATGAAATATGATTTATTAACAACATTACATGCTATTTTTGTTCAGATTATTCAGAATAAATTTATCACATGGCTAAAGGAGGAATTATTCAAGGGAAGGGAGTAATTTTTCCTCACTCATCTGACAGAGGGGAATTATTCAAGGGGTAATTATTCAAAAGGGGAGAATCATTCAAGTAAATGCAGTATATGTGAAAGTTTTTTTGTTTGGAATTTGCAAGCATATTGTAAAAATGTGAACGTTTTGGGCAGATAGTGTGTATTTTTGAATTGATAGCAAATGACAAGTTAAGTAGTTAATTGCATAAACATATAGTCCATTGCAAAAAAAACAGTCTTCTAAATATTTGGATTAGGATTCCAAAGTTTCAAATTCACAGACTCATTCTGAAGCAAAATGTCAAGACTTCCTGATGAAACAATGCTTTCCATATCAGCATTCATTGCAAGTTTATTTCTAAATAACATTTTCTTGTGATTTGTCTCTTGTGACTTTTTACTTTGCTCTTAAGTTTTTATTCAACATGTCATTTATAAAATTATCTTCCTTTTATCATTTGTCATATTTGCCTCTGTCATCATTTGTCATCTCTGACACAATTGACATTTTAGGTTACATTTGACATGGCATTTGACACTAGTTGACAATTGACACGTCACTTCCCATTTGACACTTTACTTTACTACACTTTACAGGGCTTGGAACTAACCCTGGCCTCAGTTATGTCTATGAAAAAATGCCTGTCTTGGTCTTGGAAAAAGAAAAATTCTTGACCACCATACTGGTTGAGTTTTGCCATACTGATGGCACTATTTGAGGGCCCCAAAGTGCTCCACAGCCATGGAAAAAATTCAGATATCAGTGTTGGTGTCAAAAAGTCTATAATGACCCACACTGTACTTTTTATGTCTACGTTACTAGTTTGTTTACGTGCATTTATTCGCATTTGAAAACAGCATATGCTGTACTTTGCGACGTGCTGGTGTGTTTTGCTGTTTTCTCATTTCTCTGGGCGCCAATTGTTGACATTTGTGCTCTGCTCTATATAAACGTTCAAGTTCGGCGTGTTTTTGTCAGTTGTCGAACATTTTGCGGGAAATTTTGAGCGGAAATGGGGAGTTTCATTCCAAAAACGCATATATCCACAATTTTCAATTTTTCAAAATCGCATTTTAAAGTTTGGCGATGGCCCAACGGCGCTATGTTTGGGCGACAAAGCTTGCCTTGAACTTTTCAGATAGAGCTCACATTTCTCTACAATTTCTGTAACCACAAATTTTGTTGGCCGGGATATATTTAGGGATTATGTGAGATTTTGTAAATCACCCAAAATTGGGAACAAATCTGAACATTTGAAATTAAATGTTAAATAACTTCGTAACGGTGCATCCTAGGCAAAAACGAATTACACGAATGCAAAGCCCGTGTCTAAAACTACCTCTACCTACATTGTCAGATCAAAATATACATGCATATTTGATTTATAGTGAAAAATATATTTGGAAATTCACGTATGCATTTTTGGAAATGAAACTTTTTTTGTATGGGAATTCCGGCCAGCTCTTCGCGGCCGCGCCGAAGCACGCGTGCATTTTTGAAAATGAAACTATTTTTTGGATATGTGCATTTTCGATATGAAACTCCGGTGGTCTGAGATGGATTTATGCATTTTCGATGTGAAAGTCCTGTTTTTCATAGGGGACTGGTCATGGATATGTGAACTTTCGATATGAAAATTGCGATTTTTTTGAAAACGAAATGGACTATAACGCTGATTTTTTTTCTAAAATGCGAAAAACTATACGTTGAGGTCAAATCCACGCTTAACTCGATTTTTCTAGATTTGGCGCTTGTGAACTTTTGGAATGGAACTCCCCAAATAGTCGTGAAATATGTAAACAACTCTGCAAGTCGGCGAGTTCTGCAAGTGGTGATGTTGGGTAAAGTTCAGTACAAGTGCGAAAGTGTTTCACTGTTCGAGTGTACCTTTTACAAAACAAAAACAAAAACTATAAAAAATTGGCCCATTGCCAAGAAGTGAAGAAATAAGCGTTTTAAACACGATTTTTTTGCTCAAATCACGCGTTTTGTAAATTCAAATTGTTATATTTCAACGCTCTTATTTTTTTTCCCGCGTCTTTATCCCATACTACTTTTTATCAGATTGATAATTTAAGTAGGGCTTATCGGGCAACAAAAAGTGTTTCGTCAGTTTTATCGAAATCTTTCCCTAAATCCCGCACATCCACCCACAGAGAAAAATAGAACGACCACTCAATTTCACTAATCTCTAAAAATTTCTAAAAAACTCTAATCCAAAATGGTGTGGACGGGTGGCACGCGGCGCTTGTGCACGTTGTCGGCGGCGCTGCTGCACAAATTGGACCATTACAGCCAATTCACTCCTTCGAGTTTGTCCATGCAGCATTTCATGGATTTTGGTGAGTGGTGGGGATGTTTTGGTGAAGCGTGAGGGGGTTGTGAAGTGTTTTCTTTTGGTGGGGAGAGGGGTGATTTCACAGATTTCTATCGCACCGCCCGCCCATTCAAGGTCGAAATACGATCATGAAAATAATCTACTCAAAAATACGGTGTTTAGCCTAGGGTTCAAACGGGACCAGTTTTTCGGACCGGGACCAGGAATTTTCTAATGTCGGGACCGGGACTGGGGTGTCGGACCGGGACCGGGACTGTCCTTTTTCAATTGCCGGGACCGGGTCCGGGGCTGGGATTTGCCGAACCATGTACCGGGACCGCGGTCTCGTTTGAACCCTATTGGTACGTAATATCCAGCCAATGTTGTTCCACACACCTCCACTGTGTGAAGGACCACTCTCAATGTATTAGCCTTTTCTTATAACATTATTCAAGCACTATTCCATTCCCATCTTCACTTGAAGTCGTGAATATTTTAGTAAAAGCAATGTATTTATGTAACAAGTTCGACAAGACACTTGTAACAACACCTAAAATACATTTTTTTGGCAAAACTCATCATTATAATACTACAACATGGCTCCACAACCATTATTTTGCTATATAAATGTATGACATCATAAGATACTGCTATTTGTCTGACATACTTACGTGTTTTACGGAAAATACGTTTTTTCCATGCCTTGTCGGGACCGCTATAAAATTCCGGAACCGGGACCGCGACTGGGGGGTCGGACCGGGACCGGGACTGGCTTTTTTTAATTGTCGGGACCGGGACCGGGACTGGGGTGTCGGGACCGGGACCACCCCAGTCCCGACTTTCTGCCGAACCATGTACCGGGACCGCGGTCCCGTTTGAACCCTAGTTTAGCCTGACGTAATTGGTGAACATTAAATTGAAATTGAGATTTTCAACCAAAACAACGTTAGCTATAAAATACTTTGGCTAGCCGGCCCTCACTGCCCCGCAAAACAGGTTGGAAAAAGACAAAAATAGGAATAAAAATAAATTTCTCCACCCCCAGTTAGTGATGACTGGAGTTTTTCAAACAATTAAAAATTAATTTAAAAAACAGGTACCTTTAAAAAGT
Organism: Sphaerolaimus hirsutus; assembly: GCA_964036195.1. Lineage (NCBI taxonomy): Eukaryota > Metazoa > Nematoda > Chromadorea > Monhysterida > Sphaerolaimidae > Sphaerolaimus > Sphaerolaimus hirsutus. The sequence goes on along the minus strand of OZ038450.1, from coordinate 29,644,774 downwards.
CATTTTCCATCCCCTCGCCCCCCCCCAGGCCGCAAAGGCTCCCAACAACAATCCTTCCTGTTCCTCCGCCACGAGGTGCCCGTGCGCCTGGCCAACATCATGAAGGAGCTGCAGCTCCTGCCCGCCGAGCTGTTAGCCACGCCCTCCGCGGGGTTGGTGCAACATTGGTACACGCAGAGTTTCGAGGATATGTTGGCTTATGAACATGTGAGGCCTCCCAGGGGGAGTGTTAAGGGGTGGAGTGAGCACGATGTTCAGTTGCATGGCAGGTGAGGGGTTTGGGGGGTGTTCGAGGTTGAGGGGTTAAAAGGGGTGGAATTGATGATTGGACATGGGAAATAGGTAGCTGAAATGAACGAAAGTACGTGTAATAATTGATGATTTTCAGAGTCAAATGTGTGAAATTTAGAGAAGTTTACTTTTTTAAGTGAAAATTCGCTCAAAATCTGCTTTGCATTGCTGGAGCGTAAAAATTAGGTGACCTTTCTATACTTTTTAAAAAATTTGTAGATTCTGTAAATACGTAAAAGTTTAAACTAATTTATAAAATCTTTTTCAAATAAAATGCCAACGCTAACATTTTTTACAGGTTCACCGACACATTGGATGGTATTTTGAAACGGCACTCAGGAGTTGTGGAAACCATGGCTGAGGTAAGTCGCTTTTTCTGGAATTTGCACTTTTTCTAATGAAATTTCGCGCTAAATGAAAAATAAATCGGATAAGTAGAGCTGTTTATGCCGCAAATTTTTTTATCGCGTAACTCCCGTTCCGTTGAAACGGTTTTCAAAAAATTGGTATTCTAAAAACTGTTTTTCTGCGTTTTTAAAACGCTTACAAATTGAAGGTCTATTTTGCAGTGTTCTAAATAGTAGTCTTATCGTCAATAAAATACAGTTAATTTGACGTTCGTCTTTACAGGGTCTAATGGAGCTGAAACACACCCACGGGGTCGACATCCCCACTCAGCGGAATTTGCAATATTTTCTCGATCGATTTTATTTAAATCGAATTTCCATACGCATGCTTTTGCATCAACACTGTGAGTTTTGCATTCATTTGTCTAGTGGGACCAGGGTATCAAAAATGTGGGCACCAAGTGTTTTTTTTAGATAATTAAGTGTAAACAACTTAACTGAAAATGTGTAAACAACTTGATAAACAGTTGCAAGTTTGTTAAAATGCGCAAAGTGTAATTTAAAAACTGTAAATTTCAGTGTAAAAACGACAATGTCCGCCGATAACTGGCCAAATTGTGGAAATTGGCTCTCGGCCAGGAAAATCCTCCCCCCCCAACACAAACTTTATTCAATAACCCCCCCTCCCACAGTGATGCTATTCGGAGCGATACTTCCGGAACATCCGCGGCACATCGGAGCCATAGATCCGCGCTGCAACGTGCAGTCGGTCGTCTGCGACGCGTATGAATCCGCTCGCTTTTTGTGCGACCAGGTGGGCGATTTTTGTTTTGCCCGATTTTTCGGGTTGTTTTTGGGCAGCCTATGGGGTTTAAACGGTGTCCCTATCTTGAATTCTGATTATTATCGTGATTTAGCTATGCCGATCCCGAAAAATGCCCCATTGACTTGTTTATGCTGAGAAATGCAAATTGAAACATCCATTGTGCATTTATGCGACTTCTCCGCCACTCAAGAACTTTTGTGAAAGATAAGTGGCAACCACAAATCCCAAAATTTTGGCTAAAATCCCCACAAACGCCTTCACACCTCCCTTCCCACCCCAGTAGCAGTAGGGGGTTCAATTCAAGCTACCCGTCCAACCCATCGGGGGTTCAATTCAAGCACCCCTTCCACCCCAGTAGGGGGTTCAATTCCAGCACCCCCTCACAACGCCCCCCCCCAACCGCAGTACTACATGTCGGCGCCGGAGGTGCGCGTGAACCTGTGCGGCTTGGACACGGACCACGACGGGATCACCGTGGCCGCCGTGCCCAGCCACGTCTATCACATGTGCTTCGAGTTGATCAAGGTAGGGTTGGCGGTAGGGTGTAGGTAAGGCGCCTGTGAGATAGGGCGCGCTTTAGGTTCTAATCAATAGTGTTTTTCCTGTCAGAGTGAGTCATTTTTCACAAGAGTGAATTGACGGACACAACGTGTCAGTTTACTGAAATATGTGAACAACTTATTTGTGCATTTTCGACATCTTTGAAATAAATGCAAGTTGTAAAGTAGTCTGTGTAGGGTAGTGATTGCCGTTTAAAACAAGTTTTGATTTTTTTGACATTTTTGAAAAAAAAGTTTAAAAACGCTGTTTTTGTAATAACAATCCCAATTTGAAAACACAATTTTTGCACCAATCCCCATTCTCCACCCCAACTCCGCCCCCTCAGAACGCAATGCGCGCGGTAGTCGAGAAATGGGGCGTGGAATGCGACCTGCCTCCGATCGACGTCAATCTTGTCAACGGAACGGACGATTTGACCATCAAAATATCCGATTTGGGCGGTGGCGTGGCGCGCGACAAAGTCGACATGATGTTCCATTATATGTTTTCTACTGCGCCGCCGCCACCGAAAGATGCACCGCAACCGCCGCTGGTGAGTTACGGTTCCGGTGGGGCGGGTTGCTGCAGGGCCGTATCCAGGGGGGGGGGGGGCGGGGGGGGCTGCAGCCCCCCCCTCCCGGGGTGAGACCTAAAAAGTCCCGGAAAATGCAATTTTTTTCTATACATTTTTCGATGTTTCTTAAAAATTTTGCGCGCAAGCGCGCAATTTCTTCCCCATACATTGTATTTTTAGCGGATCGGTCCCCGTAAACAAATATCCTTGAAAATGAACACATTTTTGCAACTTTCGCTGCATATTTACATCTATATAAAGCGGTTCCTGGCGCTGGCGCCAACGCCAATAGCGCCATGGCGTGGCGCCTTGGTGTGGCGCTAGCGCCAAAACACCTTTCCGTCCCTATATAGGGAAAAATTTAGGGGGGGGCTGAGCCCCCCCCCCCCGCTCGCCGGCCCTCGTAAACAAGCAGCCCCCCCCGCTCAAAAATCCTGGATACGTCCCTGGGTTGCTGTATGGGTGTGGATTGTACGGGGAGTCTTGGAGATTTTGACCCAGGCGGAAATCGCTTTTCTGGAGGGATAGCTGAAAATGTCTCCGGTGGGGGGGGGGGGATAAATACATAGGATTTAGCAGAGTGTAGAAGGCCGAAAAAAAGAGATAAATCGCTAAAACAGCTAAAATATGCATAAAAGCATATAAAAATAGCTGAAAGTAGACAAACCGACACATGAACTAATGATTTTGAAGGTGAAAATGTATTAGAAAAAAGTGAAAAATAAGCGATTTTGAGCTAAACTTTCCCTAAAATCGTTCCACATCGTTAGATATCTGCCCCAAGGGGGGAGGGGGTTGAGGGTATACCGGCAAAAAATCATGTGGAATGACAAATTTTTTAAACACTGGAAAAACAAAATTTGAAGAAAAAAAAATTTCCCGATATCCCCCACAGGCGGGCTACGGCTACGGCCTGCCCTTGTCTCGATTGTACGCGAGGTATTTCGGCGGCGATTTGATGCTCGTCTCCGCTCAGGGCTCCGGCACCGATGCGCTTATATACCTCAAGGTGGGTTAGGGTAGAGTGATTTTTTGTTTTTAATGTTTTTTTTTGTTTTCTTGGGATAGGGTTGGAAAAATTGCTTTTGGGTGTGATAACATTCTTTAAAGAAGGTTTTTTTAAACCGGTTGGCTCATTGGGCCCACACAAACTAGTTGACATCGCAAATTCGCGTCAACTCAGTGTCAATTGAATAAAACAAGAAGTTTGTAAAAAGCATCACAGTTAACAGGAACAATGAAAATGAAGTGTCATGATGTAAAATTAACTATGCTCTATCAGATAGATAAGTTAAAATCACAGTATCACTTAAATTCAGTTGACATTTAGTTGACACGAATTCAGTTGACATCCAGTGTGTGGGGGCCCATTCTGCTCTTATCAATCCAAATCATCACTTTGTGTACCTACGTGGAAACAGCAGATGGCAATAGCACCTTTTTCAGTGATAACTCAACCCGGTGATAATCCCAAACGCTGTAAAATGTCATGAAAAATGCCAAACGACCAGTAAAAATAAAAATATTTGACATTTCACACCAAATTTTGACATTTGACACTGGCACTCGGTAAACCCTATCCCGAGAACCCATTCTGGAACCCTACTATTAATGCGCAATTTAAAAAAATAACCCACCCGCCACTTGCAAACCCTCATTTACCCCCCCCCCCCACAGCAAAACGCCCGGGGCGCCACAGAATGGCTTCCAGTATACAGTTCCTCAGCTAAACGCCATTACACTCAATCAGAACAAGCCCCTGACTGGACAAATGGACAGTGCTCCGGAGGCAAAAAGAACCAACGGATGAAAGGGGGGTCCGAATTTGGGGGGTCCAAACGGGACCCCTCAAAGAAGGGACCCCCTGATGTTTTGAAGGTTTTTGGAGGGGGGTCGTCGCATTTGTGATCGACTATATGCGAGGGATAGATTTCGGCGATTTTTTATTGTGGGTTTTAAGTGAGAAATTTTTTTTAGTGTTGCCGATTTTTAGCCCGCGCACCGATTTTTTGATGGTGACTGTTTTCGAATTTTTTGTGTAAATAAATTTTCATACATAAAAAAACCCATTGGTGCACGAAAAGGCATAGATTTTCTGCTGTCAAGCTACCTTAACGCGCACTAGTTTACTTCCCAAAGTTCGGAAACTTATAAATCAGCTTTGGAGGAACTAGAATTGTCAACTGCGGCGACTACAGTTGACAAAGATACAAAAGGATTCATTCTGGTAAACTCAAATGTGTTTTAAACAGATTTTTTTAGTTTCCAGAATTACGGTAGTAAACTAAATAGTGTAGTCTCGCAGTGAGTGTTTGAAAACATAACATGCTGTTCTATTCATGAAATTGTAAATAGGTGCTACGGTTGCAACGATATTACTTTTCGATATCGATATTTTTGTATAAAATATTCGATATTTATTTTCGGTGCGATATCCCGATATTTTACTTGCAAATTTAAATATTTGATACGATATATTGTTGCAACCCGGCGTGCTACCTAAATATTTTGTTTTCTTGTGAAATTTGTTATTTTTTTATCAAAACTCCCGAAACATCTCTATCGTATACCCTTGAAATAAGTCGCGCTTGAATAATCCCCCCCCCTTTTTGTGATCGCAATGTTTTTTTTGCCCCAATCTACTCAAGGTGACTTTATCAAGAATATACGGTAATGGTACAGTATCCGTGTAAATACAATCCCCCGCCAAAGTTGTACTAATGCGATTTTCTAGTCGCAAAAGTCACGATATTGGTAAATAATTTATTGTGTTGTGCAATACCGAAGAAGGTACAGTGTAATAATGATTTACTGTTTGGCAGCATTTATTTAGCTTTCTGGGGTCAATTTTGGCAGTGGACAAGTGCTATGACAGTGACAAGTGATAAGGAATGTCAAGTGATATGTGAACTTGTCAGCTGTCCACGTGCAGAATTGACTTAGGATCCGAAATTTTTTTCATCATATTTACTTGTTTTGCTTGTATTTACTTGTATGAACGTGTGAGTAGGGGCTACATTGCAGGTGCCCCAGCTAGGGGCAGTCCCGCGGAAAGTCAAGTGTCAAGTGTCATGTAAAGTGCCAATAAAATTTTTACTTTTTTATTATTATTGCGTTTCTGACACTGCATAATAATTGACATATTTTTATGACATTTTACATGGCGTTTGACACTTGACACAGTGCGGGACTGGCACCTGCTTGATTTTGTATAGAAAATCGACCCATCGGGTAACAATTACCCATTTTGAGTTTAGTTTAGATAAAGTATTTTACTATCCCCCGTGTGCTTGCTGTGTAAGATTTGAATGCCTGTTTCAAACGGGTAATATTTGGTACGCGGATTTCGTTATTTATGTATAATATTCATGAATTTTCGTTAATTTTCGAGGCTTTTTGGATCTCTACAATAGTGAGATAAAATTTTTGTCGTGTGCCATTTTGCAGATTTTATTGACTGTTGTTTTTTAGTGGCCCCTCGGTGAATTTTCTCTAAAAGTTACTTATGTTTATTGTACTGATATTCATGTTCGGTTCTTTCAATGAAATTTTTACGCCATTTTGTTTCTATTGAACTTTGGAATTTTTTTTCTATTGCGACATGAAAAAACTGTTGAATATATGTTGCCCACACACTAGTTTTCACCGTAACCTGGGTGAGAACTGAAATGGCCATGAAAACTGAAATGGCAACATTCGGCCTACTGTTATTGTATGCCATGTGTTTCGATTTCAAATTAAAAAATTTTCCACCATGATGATTTATTTGCATTTGTAAATTTTTCAGTTTTCAGCGAATTTACGGTGAAAACTAGTTGTGTATGGCCAATGGCGCAGTGCAAAAACAAAGGAAATCGTAAAAAAAATTTTTTTACATTTTTTTAGCTTTCTTCCCTGGTCATCCATCGGTGCGCTGGAAGACCTTCATTTGAACAAAACGTTAGAATATCAAATTTTTCTGCCTGTAAAATGAGAATATTTTGTACTTTGAAAAAAATTGCGGCCGACCCAATCGAGGAACAAATTGAACTGGTGCCAATCCGGAATAGACAAGTTTCAAGTAAAGTTATGCGCTAAGCCAGGGTGCAGTCCCAGACCTTGTAAAATGTCATGCAAAGTGTCAAAAGTTATGTAAAATGGTAAATTTCATTACGCCATTTCAGAATTGCCTATTGTACACACGGTAACGGTACAAATGTTTTGCCATTTTACCGGGCATTTTGCATTACCTTTGACACTTTGCGTGACATTTGACATTTTACAGGGTCTGGGACTGGCACCTGGTGATACGTAAATTATGACTTATTTCGCGGAAAAGAGACCACGGGAATTTGACAATTGATTATATTTATGTCGAGTGTCCAGATTAGTGATGTAACAGCACCACGGTGCTTTTGGCGCTATTTTACTGTGGCGCCATGCCCATGAAAAGCGCCTGGGACGTATCCAGGATTTTTGAGCGGGGGGTTGTTTGTTTACGGAGCCCGGCGAACGGGGGGGGGGTAAAATTTTACCCACAGAGTGGCGGAATGGCGCCATTAGTAGGCGCTACGCCATGGCGCCATTGGCGCTGGCGCCATGAACCGCTGATATGCATGTAAATATACCTATTTTTGACCAGCGCCAGGAACAAAACCGCCATGGCGCTTGGCGTCAAAGTTCTGGCGCTTTTCACATCACTAGTCCAGATTATTTTCATAAATTTTTCGATGTTCGAACACAATTTCAAACAAAACTTCTTTGCTCAACATTTATTTCCACCAATTAGGAAAAGTTTGCAAATTAACCAAAAACGCAGCACCGAGACAGGCACACGCACAAAAAAATATAAAATGCGTAATATCCAATTGACAATGACAGAAAGCACGGCAAACTGAGTGATGAAAAAAGTTCACATTTCGGCAATTGTTGAAACTGTGGCGCCAAACACCTGGGAGCGGTCCCAGACCCTGTCAAATGTAAAATGTCATGCAAAGTGTCAAAAGTCATGGAAAATGCCCTGCAAAATGGCAACCGAGTTGCATAACATTTGACATTTTACAGGGTCTGGGAGTGGCATCAGAAGTTAATATTTGCACACCAGTGACGGAATGTTTCCATGGCGCCATTGGCTCTTGGCGCCCTTTTTTGTAGTGCCACTGGCACTTGGCGTCAAATATCATTTTACATTACGCCATTGTGCACACTAGTTGACAAATTGCGTACTGCGTTCTTAATTGAAATTTCGAATTTACGTGATGCTAATCCTAAACCAAAGCCCGTGCGTCGTGCCAGTTTGCTGCCAGTGACACTACTATTTGCTGTGGCGCTGACACCAAATTCGAAATTTTTAGTACGCCACTTGTAAACTAATGGCGCCACACGCTGGATGTCAACTGAATTCGTGTCAACTAAATTTTAGTGAATCGTGTGATTTTAACTTTACTATCTGATAGAGCATAAATAGTTTATTTTACATCGTGACATTTGATTTTCATCGTTTGTGTTAACTGTGTTGCTTAAAAATTCTTTTGTGTTATTTAGTTGACGATGAGTTGATACGAACTTGCGATGTCAACTAGCGTGTGGGCTTTTCGGAAACACAGCGGTCATGGCGCCAAAAACTCACCAAAAATCATATCCACAACCATTAAGAGAGTAAAATGTCACCAGAAACATCAAAGTAGCTTTGAACGTATTTCAGTTGACTAGAATTAGGTGTCTGTCAACTACAGTTGACGGAGATCAGAAATGACTCATTCTGGTCAAGGACGTAGCCAGGGGGGGCGGGGGGCGGCGGCCCCCCCTTCCCGGGCCGGATCAAAAAATGTGCCAGAAATGACACTTTCAGAGGACGATTTTCTCGACAGTTTCAAAAAAATGTTCACTTCACAACATATATTTTGGGCTGACCGTTCTCCGCGGTCTCAAAGCCAGTGAAAATGGACTCAATTACAATCCACGTCGCACTATATGCCTGTAAAATACAGACGTATACTGCTGCTTTGGCGCCAATGCCAACGCCAGTGGCGCCATGGCGTCGCCTACGAATGGCGCCAGCGCCATGGCGCCATTCCTCTACTACAGGGGTAAAATTTGAGGGGAGGGCCCGTTCGCCTGGCCCCGTATACAATCCGCCCCCCCCCCGCTCAAAAATCCTGGCTACGTCCCTGATTCTGGTCATCTCAAATGCGTTCAAAGCCGATGTGCGAGTCTTCAGGTTTTTGAAAGTTTAGTAGAAAATACGTGCGTGTAGGCACAACGTCAAAAATTTCATTGTACAGCAATTCACTAGAAAAACACTTTAGGAAACATCACAGCGTTCAGAGTGTCGCCGGCCAGTCGCCGGTATTGGTCTGAAAAAATATGAAAATCGTAACTTTGGGCTGATGAAAATCGTATATTATTTATAATCAGACGAAAATCAATTAGTAAATGTATAGATGGTTCTCCAATTTATATCATTGAAGCATACATACATAAATATGAATCAAAGGCAGGGGTCTCCTAGGGGGGGGGGCTGCCCCCCCCCCAAATCCGCCAGCTATCTATCTATCCCGGAGGCCGCTCAGCTATCTATCTATCCCGAGGCAAAATTTTTGGCTACTACCCCAAAAGACACCCCCCCCCCCCCCAAATCGCTCAGCTATCTATCTATCTGGAGTGGTTTTTGAGAAATTTTCCCCCAATATTCGCTCAAAATCACTAATTTTCACACCTTTTTATAGTTTTTCACCTTCAAAATCGTGCTCTCCAGCTATATGCATGGTTATTTAAACCTACTTTTAGCCACTTTTAACCAATTACTAGCGATTTTTTCCCCTTTCGGCCTTCTATGCACTGAAATAGCCTATATATTTTGCCCCCGCGGGCCCCCCCCAGAAAATTTTTTCAGCTATCTATCCCTCCGGAGGAGCGATTTGCTATCTATCCAGCCCAGGGGTCTCCTAGGGGGGGGGCTGGGGGGGGGGGCTGCCCCCCCCAAATCCGCCAGCTATCTATCTATCCCGGAGGCCGCTCAGCTATCTATCTATCCCGGAGGCCGCTCAGCTATCTATCTATCCCGAGGCAAAATTTTTGGCTACTACCCCAAAAGACCCCCCCCCCAAATCGCTCAGCTATCTATCTATCTGGAGTGGTTTTTGAGAAATTTTGCCCCAATTTTCACTCAAAATCACTACTGTTCGCACCTTTTTATAGTTTTTCACCTTCAAAATCGTGCTTTCCGGCTATATACATGTTAAATACCCATTTTTAGCCATTTTATACCTACTTTTGGCTACTTTTAACTGATTATTAGCGATTTTTTCCCCTTTCTGCCCTCTTAACCTTGAAAAAGCCCTGTATATTGTGCCCCCGCCAGCCCCCCCCAGAAAAATTTTCCAGCTATCTATCCCTCCGGAGGAGCGATTTGCTATCTATCCAGCCCCCGCGAGGGCCAAAATCTTGGAGACCCCTGATTCAGAGGTATTGTGCTTCGCGATTTTTTGCAGAAAATCTGCATTTTTTAAAACTGCCTATACTTCGTACAGAATGAGACCACCATAATTGATGAAAAAATAATGTGACCAACTTTGGACTCAATTATTCCATAGTAAAAACGAAATATCATGATGAAAAATGTACAATTTTTTTAGGTCTATTCAGGGACGTATCCAGGATTTTTGAGCGGGGGGGGGGGGCTGCTTGTTTACGGGGGCCGGCGAACGGGGGGGGGGGGCCCACCCCCCCTAAATTTTTTCCCTATATAGCGACGGAAAGGCGTTTTGGCGCTAGCGCCTACAAAGGCGCCACGCCATGGCGCTATTGGCGTTGGCGCCAGCGCAAGGAACCGCTTCATATGTACAGGGATGGGCATTTTCAGTTACCGCTGGAAAAACGCGATAGCTTGAGCTACGGTTGAGCTATCGCAGTGAAATTTTAGCACAATAGAGTAGACTCCATAGGACACCTATTCTGAAGTTTGCAACCCAAACGGCCACATTTTGGGTGAGTTGTGGAACACACAGTTTTTAGTGTAATTTTGTGACTTGACCCCCGTTATCTCAGGACTGGGGGACTATTCGAGAAAAACAAAGAATTTGGTTGTAGCCCCGACCCCAAACCCCAACATACTCAAAGGGCATCCAAATCGGCCAATGTACGACAGAATGGGACAACACCAAAGACCGGTGACCCCCCCCCCTCAAATGCCACCCTCGATTTATCCTATGGGTGACGCCTAGTCACAAAATTACACTAAAAACGGTGTGTTCCACTACTCACCCAAAATGTGGCCGTTTGGGTTGCAAACTTCAGAATAGGTGTCCTATGGAGTCTACTCTATTGTGTTAAAATTTCACTGTGATAGCTCAACTGTAGCTCAAGCTATCGCGTTTTTCCAGCGGTAACTGAAGATGCCCACCCCTGTATGTAAATATGCATACATATACAGCGAAAGTCGCAAAAGTATGTTCATTTCGAAGGATATTGGTTTACAGAGACCGATCCAATGAATATACAATGCATGGGAAAGAGATTGCGCGCTTGCGCGCAAAGATTTTAAGAAACATCGAAAAATATGTAGGAAAAAGTTGCATTTTCCGGGACTTTTTAGGTCTCACCCCGGGGGCGTTGGGGGCTGCAGCCCCCCCGCCCCCCCTGGATACGTCCTTGGGTCTAGTATTCAGATGGGTTATGATAGTTGTCAATTCGGTATACAAAAAGTGCCCCCCGCTGGCAACCCCCCAACCCACCTATTAGCATTCTGCCTCTGTTGCAGTTCAGTTCTCTGCAGTTGTTCAGCCAGTTCCCTATCCGCCTGTTCCTGCTGCGCCGCTAAACTGTCGCCGTCGGGGGGTACCCCATTGGGGGGTGCCAAGGGGGTGTCGTTGAGGGAGGCGGCTAGCGCGGCTGCGAGCGCCTCGTCTTCTGTCTGCGGGGGGGGGGGGGGTTAGGTTTTTTGTTGAAAAATGTGAGGTTCAGAATGCGCGTGCAAGGAGTTGATGTTAACGATATTAAACATGTTTAAATTTCTTGTCATTTGATGACTCACAAAAGTATGACTATGTAGATTAGACGTAGATACTGGTAAATATAACATTTAACATTTAGTTATCCAAGTGTCAGCGCACATAAACTTCTTGAGGCATTATACTCCGCCAAAGGCTATTCAGAAATACAAAAATGTAAACAAACAACTAAAAAGAGCATCGGATATCATGTTTTATAGAAGTCTTTGGAAACGGAAAAAAAGAATCTCCACGCGATTTATATTAGTCAAGATTCCGTTAATCACGTTTTTACAGTAATTTATCTAAAAATTATATTTATAAAACACAACCACCCAAAACACTACTGTAAACCAAATTAAAAACTGAACAAAAACCCACCATGTGCGCAGGATGAGCATTTTCAACTCCAGCTGCGGGTGGGGCGTGCGACGGCTGAGGTCTTGGCTTGTTGCCAGAAAAACGACTGAATACACCGCCGCTGCAAATAATGGGCTGTCATCAGGGGGGAATAAGAGAAAAATCGACTTTAATAGCTAGACTTCGAATCGATAACTTCGATATTTAATTGAGGCGTCTAATTTTAAAAGTCGACAAATCCACAAAATGCGATTAAAATCGCATTTTAAGTTTCGTTTCAAATTCACGGCCTATGCTGCATGTCCAATAGTGCTCGCTCATGCTCACCGTCAAGTTCCAAATGTTGACAATAAAGTGTCAAATTCTCAGCCCCTGCTCTCAACATTATGTAAAAAATGGGTGTCCATAAAACTCCATTTGTCCGCGCAAAACTGTTTTGGGGAGGGAAATTGACTTGTCGATTTTTTCACGCGAGGACATTTTTGTTCCCGGCGCGACGAGGCTGCCTTATTGGCAATTTATGAACTTGTCCACTTTTAGAAATCGGCGCCCATGGTGGACGTATCACATTTTCGGTGTTGTTTTACAACAAAAAAGGTGTCTGCAGGTGGACTTGTCGACTTCTTGCCCAAATTTTTGGCATTTTACCAAACGTGTCAAATATGACACTATCATATAGAGGCACGTGAGGCTAAATTTTTTTATGAAAATGATGAAAAATGTGCGGGAGAAGCTCCAGATGACGTTTCCGGGCTTAACTCGAACTTTCCATATTTTGGACTTGTCGACTTTTAGAATTGGACGCATCAATTATTTCAGTAGTTTGAAAAATCTCAAATTCAAAACCCCCTGAAATTATAAAAAAAGCATAAAATTACCCAGCACTAGAAACTGGTTTGTTGGTGGGTCCGGCGCAATTGTGGTCTACCCCGTGTCGATGACTCAAACAGAAATTACGTCCACAATCACTGCATATAACTGGAACCAACTGCGAGAAAACCATTTGTTGGGGGCATTGATGGCCAAAAAATTTTTTAACGACCCTGTTTTTAAATAGAAAATGACTTTTTTTAATTAAAATGTTGTTTTTATAGGTTTTGTTGTTGTAGTTTTTATAGTTTTTTTAAAAGCTCCCAAATATGGTTACGACTATGAGTCAACATAATCAGGTATATCAGACAATTGCCAGTACTTTGTAATGTGAAATATAGCCATAGAATGGCTGTGGAGCCATTGGATAAGATTATAAGTGGTGATTTCTGTCAATTTCTGAAATCCACCCAAAATCAAAACCCCAAATACCCTCCAACAAACCTCCCTCTTCTTACACCCCTTTTTCCCACATCTATTCTTATAAATCTGTCCCTTGGCCCTCTCACTAGGACAATCATTATCAATATGCTGGGACACTCTCTGATCGACACTTTGACTGGGGTCGTTCAGGGGTACTGGTTGATTACACAGGGGGCACACGGGGACTTGCCTGTCACGGCCGCCCGCTAGGGGGCACTCGTGTTTCGTGTAGAATAGGTGGTCCTTGCTGGGGGGGGGGGGGTTGGGGGTTGGTGGTTGTTGTGAAGTGTGAGCTTACATTTTTGCGTGTGCAGAAAATAGATGATAGTTCTGTCAAGTTCAAATTCAAGTAACAAGTAAACTAAAAAGTGACACGTATTTCAATTACTTGTCACTTATACAAATATAATTTTGCTGCTCACTTGACTTACCACTTACAACTTTACTCATCGATCGTCCTTTTTTGTATTACTTATCAACTTGCAGAATTGGCATCAGATAATAATTTTGCACTTTTCTATAACTTGTGAAACATGCCACTTCAAATTGCTTAGTTTTTTACTTAAAGATTATTTTCTCATTACTTATTGTGTCGAATTGACCCCCATCCCGATTCAAAATTGCGCATTCAAACCAATTTTGGCACAATGCCAACAATACGACAAAATCAGTTCTACACTGTGAATGTTGAACTATAGACTCACCAAAAAGTCTGTTTACACGCGTCACATTTCAGCGGCAAAAAATCGAGTTGTCTGCACGCTGATTGGCTGCAATGCTCGCCAAAACCGGGAAATTCAGCCATTTTTTAATGAATAAATTAGTATTTTTGGAACTAGAAATGTTAGAATGATGATAGAAGTGAACAGGTTATCTGTTTATAAATGGATTTTATGCGTCAGCAAATTTTTTTCCGGAATGCTGTCATCAAATCGACCGGCTGTCACCACAATTTTTTTTTATTTTCATGTGGCTATACGGATGATTTAAACAAATCCTTACAATGTTCAGATGGCAAATTCGAGTGGTTCTTAATAAAAAGCCAATTTAATCGGGCATCGCACGCTTTTTGATAAAATGAATGAATAAACACGTCTGGTTCATCAGATTTCATAATAGCGATAGCCTGGATGGAGAATATCACGTATGATAACTTGGCACTCATCCCAGTTACCAGTTGCGTATTATACGAATGAGCGTAAAAGCTCAAAGTTAGCTCAAAATCGCTAAAATGTGCTCCACTTTGCTAGTTCCTACCTTCATAATCGCTATTTCCGTTTAAATACGGTTATATAGCTAGTGTTAGCCTATTTTATTCATATTTGTTTTGGATTTCGAAATTTTGGTCGGCAGCCAAGTTCTCATGCGGGGACTTTTCCGAAAGCCTTTCCAGCGAAAGAAACACTCGTTCCATTTTTCGGCAAATGTCCATTGGAATATTTTTACGCGGATGATTTATTTTGAGTTTGAAGGCAAATTTACCATCGCAATTTCCGGATAGAAACGGAACTTGAAGCGTTCACATCACACAATTTCAAAAGTATGGCTTGCGAGGCGTAGAAAAAATTGCCCTTAAGCACAAATCGAATACTATTACAAACATAACTTTTGAAAATGCCGGCCGATGGGATCGGGGAACTTATGTCAAGTTGGCTTATGTCCAAGTTTGTATCTGGATAAGCCTTAGTATTGTAAAGCGATCGTAAATGACACTGAATCTCCATGCGAGTAACCGATAATGTCCGTGAAATGCAATCTAACAACCGGACATGGTCCCTACCCATAAGCATGCCGCGGAAGTTCGCCGCCGTTAATGGTGGTCTAAAACGGGTTGTATCCAAAAACATATTTTGGACAGCTGCCAACTTCACATGAGTGCCCTCCCGGACCGATGTCGCACCAAAAATCGATACCTCGCCACAATTTATCACGGAACACCCGAATCAAAAAAACTTCTGAAAGTTTCCCAAAATGCCGTCTTCTCTGCTGGACTGGCAGCCGGTGGGCATAATCGCGTCTGATAGGTGGGAGGTTTTCTTTTTTTTGCCCGACTGCCCGATTTTGGCGGGTTGCCCGATTCAGGTAATAATTCCGTGAATTTAGTGGGACAGCGGGGTAGGAGTATTATCGGTAGTGAGTAATGGCGGATTGAAAAAGAATCCATGCCAATTCCCTTTTTGGAAAAATATTTTCGATCCTAATCTGAACCCGCAAAAATCACGTTTCAGTGATTCTTCAATAGGACTTGCAAATGAAAATATTTTCAGCCCCAGCAGATGGAGCTTCGTTTCTTTACCTTTGGAGCTGACTTTGGTTGGATGCCCCAAAAATCATGAAACATATTTTTTACAGATTCAGAGTCTTCAGAGTGTCTACCTCAACATATTTGGGGAACTCACTCTGACCATGGTGTTCTGAACCCGCAAGAAATATGTTTCAATGATTTTTGGTAATCATTGAAATTTTTGACAAAGTGTGGCCTTAACGAATGGAGGTTGATGATTATATATTTTGAGGTTGGGTAATGGGTGTGGTTTGTTGGGCCATAGAACCACGCCATGGTCGCTGAGGCCCTGAAAATGGTGAAACATTTTTTGGGTGAGGTTTCCAATTTTAGTGCATTCATTGCCCCCAAAAATTGTGAAACATAATTTTTGCGGGTTCAGTTTGGCCCCATATTCAACCTAAATATCTTTTGATGTCCCTAAAAATGCCTGGAGTACCTCTAACCTCAAACCCGCAAAATTGATGTTTCATCAGTTCTTGAAACATATTTTCTAAGGGTGGCTGTATTTCAGTGGAATCTACAACAGACCACTGAAATAGTCAAGTGCAACTGTTGGAGCACAACTTGCTTGCTCCAACAGTTGCTTGGCATTGCGTCTTTTAAAGGCGTACTACTGGTGATCCAGCTCCCGGACAGCGGAGTGGTAATAGGGGAGAATTTTTGCGTTTTAGTGAGCGTCAAGTGTGCCGATTCAGTAAGTGAACAAGTGACGATAGTAGTGGGTAAAGCAGAGTTGCGAAAGTGTATTTACACTTACCCGAAATACCCGGGTAAATGGGTATTTATATTTACACTTACACTTACACTTTCATAAAATACCCATACACTTTTTTACACTTTCCTGGGCAAAATACCCGGGTACAGAAAGTGTATTTTTTCCTTTCAGATGACCCTGTTTTATGCTTTTGAGAAAGCATAAAATAGGGTCATGTACAAAAAATGCATTGAATGTAGTAAATATGGCAAATGTACAAACTAGCATTTGATATACAACCTTTGATCAGTACTCATGGTATTCTACAGTTTCATCATACTTTTGTAAAAAGGACAAGATCAATGGAAATTCACCAGCTGGACACAAAGTCAACTTTTGCATTGACATTTGCTGCATGTCCATTCTTGCATTTAAACAGCGTGTATCGCATTGCTTAATCAGTCATATATCAACACTGAAAAAGTGCCATTATTAGGGAACTTCATAACACTACAGTATTTGTTACAGTCTGAAATGTTTCATAAAAGGCTGTAAAATGTGAAATAATGCATGAAAATGATAAATAAATTGATCTAAAGGTGAGAACAGCGGTGCTTTCTAATGTTCAACAGTGAGAGCTCTTTCTAAAAATTTTTTTTACACTTACACTTTTTTTACACTTTCCCAGGTATTTTTAAAATACCTTACACTTTTGGTATCCATACTCAAAATTTGGAAAGTGTATTTACACTTACACTTACACTTTCCAAAAATACCGGTATTTTAACAACTCTGGGGTAAAGTGACATTTATCCTAACAATTTCACTTTTGAATGAAATATCTTGCCACATCAAGTTTACTTGTCACCTGAGATCGAAGTAACACATTTTACTTGTCAAATTTTTGTCACCTTTCAGGGACGTACGCAGGATTTTTGAGCGGGGGGGGCGGATTGTTTACGGAGCCCGGCGAACGGGGGGGGCGGCGCCCCCCCCCCCCTAAAATTTGGCCCTATAGTAAAGGAATGGAGCCATGGCGCTGGCGCCATTTGTAGGCGCCAGCGCCATGGCAGTATTGGCGTTGGCGCTGGCACCAACGTACACTCTATAAGTACCGATTTAGATCTATATATAGGACTAAGACACATGTTGGACACTTTTATGATGCTTTTTAGGCTCCTGAAAATACACATGAAACAATGGGGTGGGGATTTGCGCGCTTGCGCGCAAAAATTTTTGAAAGAGCCTACAAAATCGCTTCAGAAAAGTGCCATTCCTGGCAAATTTTGATGTCCGGCCCGGGAACGGGGGGGGGGGGCGGCCGCCCCCCCCGCCCCCCCCCTGCGTACGCCCTTGTCACCTTTATCATCACTTGTCACTTTTATGATCACTTTTATGAGCTAATTTCACAATTTGTGCCAATACTACGATATAAAACCTGTAAAATGTCATGAAAAATGTCAAATGACCCAAAAGGAGGTGATATTTTATATGACTTTTGACTGACTTTGCATGACATTTTACAGGGTCTCGGAGTGGCCCTAGGTAGTGGGTACTAGCACAAAAAAAAATCGGGTTACCCGACTTTCACACATAAATCGGGCAATTACCTAAATGCAATTTCAGGGAACTCTCAATATTCCTTCGTCAACGCGGAATGTCAACTCACGGGAGGCAAAATGCAAATGCACTAGGTGTAAATCGAGTTTACGTGTGCAGGAGGGCTAGGAGTTTACAGTGTGCCTATAAGATTAATGTTTTTAGTGAGTTTGTGGGTATTTTTATACTTTTGTGTTTTTTTGGTTGGTAGCTGCGAAAATGTGGTGAATTTAGACTTGTTAACGAGAATGAATTGCCTCTCCGTTGTCAATTGTAACCTATCCAACACTCTGAAAAATGTTATGGATGGTGTACAATGTCAGATAAAACTTGTCAAAATGTCAAAATGCCGTAAAATTTTTAAAGTGCCATGAAATTTTTTTTGTTGCGTTTTCCAGCTACCGTATATCCTTGAATAAGACCCCCCTTGAATAACTCCTCCCCCTTAAATAACTCCCCCCTCAAAAACACTGACGAAAAAATAACTCCCTCCCTCGAATAACTCCCCCCTCTTGAATAAGTCCCCCCTCTGGGTGAAAAATATGCTATAAAATTTACAAAAATGATAGATGAAAATACAAAAGAATGTTAACGTATAGCAGCGACAGCAGATACGTGACATGTACGCAGTGTATAAACACCTTTTTGTTGTTGTTGAACTGTTAAATACATGGATTACATGAGTTGACAGCATGCATTCATACGATGAATTCAGTCCAAGTTTCTGTGGAAAAAACAACTCCCTCCATTGAATAACTCCTCCCCCTTGAATAAGTCCCCCCTCAAAAACTCTGACGAAAAAATAACTCCCCTGGGGTCTTATTCAAGGATATACGGTATTTTACATTACATTTGACCAATTGCCATGACATTTTACCTTTAAAATATTCCAAATTTCCACAACAGCTCCCCAATCCCATCACAGATAGAAAAAGCCACAATTAACATAACTTTTCTGGCACTTAGGTCACAAGGATGTGCAGCGGCACGAGGTATTCGAGTTGCACGCACATCAGCATGGGGACGACGCCAGGATTGACTATGCGCAGGTGCTTTTTAGAAATTTGATATTTTGAAATGTTTTTATGTGTCCATTGTTACTGGGGATGGACGTTTTTATCCCGTTTTTTATGTAAACTGCGTTTTTTCAAAACCTCCTAAATATGCTAGATGCAAAATTACTTACCGTATTACCTCGAAATACCCCCATGGGGGTTTATTATTTCGCCAGCAAAATTTGAGGGGGGTCAATTCGAGGGGGGGGGGTTATTATTTCGTCAAAAATTTTCATTTGAATTGTAGCAAATAGTTGGCATTTACATACCCAAAACAGGTAATAAATGTGTCCAAACAGGATATATTTGGACATAAAAACGTAGATAGCTACACAAAATGAGGCTGCATTGCAAATTAACTCTGATATACATAATGTACATTGCCTACATGACGTATTTATTATGTAAACACCTTCCCGGTCACGTCCGGCAGCCATTTTTTGATTTTACTTCTTATATCCTATCCCCAGTTCTAGGGCACCCCAGAGGCTGAAACTTGGGGAAGATATTGGCACAACCCCCCTCTACTTCGCATGAATTGGGGGGGTCGCGGCGACCCCTCTCAGGGTGGGTCGCCTTAAGTGCAATTTTTTTGTGGCTTTTTTGGTGTCCCACAGCAGGTCCGGCACCCGCTGATTTCTGAGCTGTGGGAGGGGTATAAATCTAAAATTTTGGGAATGTGTTACCAACACCCATTCCCTACTATACACTATTCAATAATGTGAGACACATGTGTAATTTTTTTAAAATTTTTTCTTATTCTCTAAAAAAACACCACTCCTCAATAGATAGATTAAAAAAGTTCCAAAAAGTGAATATTTATTCATAGACACTTGAAGAGCTGGTTTACGATACTTTAAAGGGAAGGGTTCAATGTTTAAATTTATGTAAAGAACCATACCTCTAAAATGCCTGCATTGCAAAATTTACTTAGGGTGAATTTTATGACATCATAATGACATCATTGCAGGAACAAAAATGAACAAAATTTACACTTTGAAATTCCCCCCAAGTAAATTTTGCAATGCATGCATTTTGGAGGTATGTTTCTTTACATAACTTTAACCATCAAACTGTTCCCTTTAAAGTATCGTAAACCAGCTCTTCAAGTGTCTAATAAAAAAAGTTCCAAAAAGTGAATTTTTTGTCATCCATCTATTGGAGAGTGGTGTTTTTTAGAGAATAGATGAATTTTTAAGAAATTTTTCACTTTACTCTCAGATTATCGAATGGTGTATAGTATGGGAGTGGTGTTGGTAACACATCCCCAAAATTTTAGATTTATACCCCTTCCACAGCTCAGAAATCAGCGGGTGCCGGACCTGCTGTGGGACACCAAAAAAGCCGAAAAAATTTTTGCACTTAAGGCAACCCACCCTGAGAGGGGTTGCCGCGACCCCCCCAATTCATGCGAAGTAGAGGGGGGTTGCGCCAATATCGCCCCCAAGTGTCAGCCTCTGGGGCGCCCTAGAACTGGGGATAGGATGTAAGAAGTAAAACCAAACAATGGCTGCCGGACGTGACCGGGAAGGTGTTTACATGACATAGATCATTCCGAAGTGGGGGGGTATTTCGAGGGGGGCGGTTTATTATTTCCCCAGCCCATTTTGAGGGGGGTTAATTCGAGGGGGGTTAATTCAAGGGGGGATAATTCGAGGTAATAGGGTATGTACAAAGTAAGACGCAAAAAAATGTGTACTTATGCACTAAGTAATATGCAATTTTTGCAAAATATTTGCGCGCAGTTTTTCGTCTTTAAAAAACTTTCAAAAAATTTTTCCTATCCAAGGACGTGCTCCAAAATTTCCACAAATCATGTAAAAAACCTGTAATACACCCCCCCCCCCCCTTCACAGTTAGAAGCACAGCAACATACCGTAACCCTACTACCTTTCCCGCCCGTGGAACCCGATTTATTGAATATACGATACGCACCGGATAATAAGTCCCGCTACAAGAATAAGGGGGAACCCGCCTGGCTGCCTGGGGTTATTAGGTGGGTTTTTTTGTTGTGAGAATTGATTTTGGATGCTATTGCTTTTGATTTAAACTGCGTTCAGACTAGGGTTGGAAAAAAAACGTTTTTTTTTTAACTCGATGTTTAAAAAAACAACAACGTTTTTTTTATAAAAAAACGTTTTAAAAAAAACATCGGCCAACCCTAGTTCAGACTGCATTATGTGCCGACAAATAAAAAAGTAAAAAAGTTCCATAAATCCGGAATAAAGTTCAATATCTGCAAAAAAAACAGTGCAGTCTACTCACTAGTTCAGTGTACACACATGCCAAATTTAAGATAAATCGGGCTTTTCGTTCCATAGTTATAAGCATTTAAAAAATTTGACGTTGTCGGTTCGCTTTTTTTGATCAAATTTTTAAAATGCTTATAACTATGGAACGAAAAGCCCGATTTATCTGAAATTTGGTATGTGTGTACACTGAGCTAGTGAGTATACTTCACTGTTTTTTCTTGCAGAAATGGAACTTTATTCCGGATTTATGGAACGTTTTTAGTTTTTTATTTGTCGGCACATAACGCAGTCTGAACGCAGCTTTATTTACGTTTTTAAGCAAAAATTTAGGCGTGTGCAGTGAAAACGGAATGTTATCGGCGCGAAAACGTATTTTCACAAAATTAATTTTTGGTTTACAAAATCTAAACCAAAATTTACGGCAATTTCGCGAGAAAGACAAGAAAAGTGGTATCTTATAATGTAATTTGTAAGTTGAAAGTCGAGTGACATGCAACTTCACTATTGATAATTCAAATTTAACAGAAATCTTTTCATAAGCTGTTATGCCGCCACTGTGCTATTTTCTACAGTAATTCCTTATTCATTGACTTACTGTAAGTTTGAATTTCGTTTCCCGCCCGCCAGCATTCCATACATTTCTTTGTAAGCCCTCATTTGCATATGCATTTTTTTGTTCCTGCAGCCCCGATTTTTCTGATTTGAATGTCTACATATTTTGTATTTTTCGACTCGTAATTTATGAGGCTGGGGCTTTGAGTATCTTTTTTGCCTTCCATTTTACTTAGGTATTAGATAGCCAAACATCGCTTAACAAGGCGCCTGGTAATTTAAGTGGATTTGGTTTATTGGTTCTTACTTTCCCACTAATAAACATAGTTTTTATCTATGGGCAGTCGCAAGCCCTGTAAAATGTAAAATGTCATGCAAAGTGTCAAAAGTCATGTTAAATGGCAAAATTCTGTGATTTACCAGACTATTTTACATGACTTATGCCACTATGCATGACATTCTCATTTTACAGGGTCTGTGGACTGTGGTCCACAGGCCGCCATATTGATAATCGCTGCTCACCGGATATAATCAGTAACCGCCAGTACGTGGTCACGTGATCGACCTGACCACTTTACTTATCACTTACCACTTTTCGTGTCACTTGTTCATTTGCAAAATTGACACCAGGGGGCAGTCCCAAGCCCTGTAAAGTGTAAAGTGTCAAATGTAAAGTCAAATGCAAAGTAAAGTGTCAAAGAAAACAAAAAAGAAAACATTTTATTACTGAACTTTGCATGACAATTGACACTTTACTTTGCATTTGACTTTACATTTGACACTTTACTTTACGCTTTACAGGGCTTGGGATTGCCACCAGGCGCCGACGACACCATATTTTGGAATAACTCATTGGCACTTTTTTATGTTGCATAGCCGATTTGGCGTTATCGTAGAATATTCAATGTCGCCAGATTTGTCCAATAATTTGTGTGCCCACTTTTCAATATTTTAAAATGTTTAAATGTGTGTTAAATAAAAATATCTCAAAATAAATCACCAAAATATCGAGCATTTAATACAGATCACGACGTACTCAACTACTGGTAAAGTGCATGAAAACTAGGGGCAAATTACAAGGGGGCACTTCGAACAGATTGGGCAAAGGCGGCAGGGCTGAGGATTTGGCCACCGCTGGTTTGTTTGTTTGCAAAATCGTAATTTTTGCAAAATTTGCAATAACTTTTTTTGCAAAATTGCTACTGCAGTGATATTTGTACAAGCAGTGATATTTCCGTTGTGAACAGGAGTCGTTGTGAATACAGAAACAAGCATTACCTTTGCGTGGAAACATTTTTTATGACAGTTATGGTTTTGCATAACTCGTGTTGTTTGAGAAGTAATTTAGGCCTGGTGCCAATTCCACAAGTCGACATGTGACAAGTAAACTTACAAGTGTATCATAAGAAAATTTACTTGTAATTTGGCCTTCGGCTAATGAAATGACTTACATATTCGTCACTTTTCCACCTGAAAAATTGTCCCCGATGAATCTTTTTGAAAAGTTCAAAATCACTTTTTTTCTAATATCGCAGCTTGGATGGTTGCCAGAAGAAAAGTGAAAGATGGAATTGATAAAATAATGAGTTTCACAGAAGTTCTTGCGGCCGGTGACACAAATCACGATGTAGCCGCCTCCATTGCACTCATTCTGAAACAGGATATCGCACCATTTCTCGATTATGTTTGTTTGACTTTCTTTTTTTGTTCTTCTGGGAATGCAGGGCCGTATCCAGGGGGGGGGCGGGGGGGGGGGGCTGCAGCCCCCCCCCCCTCCCGGGGCGAGACCAGAAAGTTACCGGAAAATGCGACTTTTTCAACGTCAGCGTAAAAAATTTTGCGCGCAAGCGCGCATTCTTCACCAGACATAAGGTATTATCATCAGATTTGCTCCATGTGGCAGCAGATCGTTATAAATGCACTCAATGGTGTGCTTTTTGTCGTTTTGTATGTATATTTACATACATATACAGCGTTTCATGGCGCCGACGCCAACGCCAATGGCGCCATGGCGTGGCGCCTACTAATGGCGCCAGCGCCATGGCGCCATTCCGCCACTATGTACCTAAAATTTTAGGGGGGGGGGCCCCCCTCGCCGGCCTCCGTAAACAAGCAGCCCCCCCCCGCTCAAAAATCCTGGATACGTCCCTGTGGGAATGCTTTTGTATTTGCATATGGAAAATTAACTGTGCGATTTAATAAGGGTATGAAAGTAAGTTTGCACACATGGGTATTGTATAATAAGTTTTGCGAGGGTTCATATACCGTATTTCCTCGAAATACCCCCGGGGGGTTTATTGTTTCAGAGTGGGAATTTTGAGGGGGGTTAAACGAGGGGGGGTATTTCGAGGGGGGGTTATTATTTCGCCAGAAATTTTTTGAAAACCAAGTACTAAATTGTCGTCTGAAACGTACGCAGACGTCGAAAATGCAACAAATATCGCCATTTATAAGACTCTAGACTTGTATAAGTGTGTAGACGTACAAACACTGTTCTCACATAACAGAGTCATTGTTTTTAACGTGTGTTCTGCATTGCCCGGATGACAAACCGCAGCCTTTGTCATTTACGTTCTCTATACACTCAATTGGGGGGGGTATTTCGGGGGGGGGGGGTTTATAAGTTCATAGTGTCCATTTTGAGGGGGGTATTTCGAGGAAATACGGTAGATAGCAAATCGCTTCTCTGGAGGGATGGATGCTGAAAAATGTTTATGGTGTCCGCGGAGGGTCAATATATAGGCATTTTGAAAGTGTAGAAGTTAGATTTGAAAGAAAAATCGCTAGAATATGGGAAACTCGTCTAAATGAACAGATAAAAAGCCAGAAATACCTAAAAATAGGCAATGAGGGATAAACTAGCAATTTTGAAGGTCAAATTGGCCAAAATATAGGCAATGTAGCGGTTTTGGGGTTTCTGTAGCACAACTTGCGTAAAATTCCCCAAAAATTACTTTCAGATCGGCGCTTTCCACTGCCAATGTTGCAGTCGCAATCCCAGCAACACATATGGCACCAATAAGGCGCGCCCTTCCAAGCAAACGCTAGTGAAATTGCAAGCGCACCGGCGACGTTTGCAATTGGATCGTTTGAAACGTGAAACGTCGATTGTACGTTGCGGCAGGAAGAAGAAACGTCGACTGGTCTTGTCCGATGATGAGGATGAACAGCTCGATGGACACGTTGATGGGGAACAGTTTGGACAGGAGGTGATGGTTAAAATGGTGGGTTGTGTTGTTTTTTTGTGGTCTGGGGCGGTCCTGCGAGTGGAAAAGTGGTAATAAAGTGATAGTTAACTTTTAAGTGACAATTTATTTATTATTTTTCTTGTATATTTATATGTTTACTTGTCACTTGACGTTCCACTTACTGTTTTACTCCCAGTCCCAGACCCTGAAAATTATAAAAGTTTTAAGAACAACGTGTAAAAGACCCTGTAAAATGTCATTTGTCAGGATAAAAGACCCTGTAAAATGTCAGGTGTCAGGTAAAAAACCCTGTAAAGTGTCAAATGTCATGTTAAAGACTCTGTAAAGTGTCATCTGTATAAATTTTATTGTATCGTATCCTCAAATCTTGTAAACCTGTATTTTCCAACATAATATTTGAGGATACTATACATGAATATTTGAATACACATCACACTGTACATAGTCTTTTATATGTCATTTGTTTCTTTACAGGGTATTTTAAATGACATTTTACATTTATAGGGTCTTTCACACTTTACAGTGATTTTACAGGTTATTTTGCACTTTACAGGGTTTTTTACAGTATATTATTCACTTTACATTCAAGCATCTAGTTCACAGAAACCCACCCAAGGACGTAGCCAGGGGGGGGCGGGGGGGCGGCCGCCCCCCCCCCCCCCTTCCCGGGCCGGACCAAAAAAATGTGCCAGAAATGGCACTTTCAGACGACGATTTTGTCGACAGTTTGAAAAATTTTTGCGCGCAAGCGCGCATTCTCCCTTCACAACATATTTTTTTGGCTGACCAGTCTCCGCGGCCTAAAAGCCAGTGAAAATGGACTCAATTTCGGTCCATGCCGCTGTATATGCCTGTAAAATACAGACGTATACTGCTGTTTTGGCGCCAATGCCAACGCCAGTGGCGCCATGGCGTGGCGCCTACGAATGGCGCCAGCGCCATGGCGCCATTCCCCTACAACAGGGGTAAAATTTTAGGGGGGGGGGCGCCGCCCCCCCCGTTCGCCGGGCTCCGTATACAATCCGCCCCCCCCCGCTCAAAAATCCTGGCTACGTCCCTGAACCCACCTGATAATTCAACCATTCCACAAAAATCAAAATTGAACCCCTCCAGGAAGACACCATTCAAAACGATGAGAATTGTGATTTCGACCCCGACCAGCCATCAACTTCTATCGCTCCCGAAGAAATGGGCGAAATCGCTGAGACCAGTGGACATGGCGATGCAGAGCCTCAGGAATGTGAGTTTTTTAAAAAGTTTTTAGTGTTTTTGAAAAAAAATGTTTTAACCCACTTCTTCATCCCTACAGCCTTAGACGTGGACACCAATGACTACAACCAATCAGCATCGGGCATCACAACAGAACCCGAAGGCTCCGCCCACCAAACAGATTCATTCCACCATGATGACCAGCCACACTTTGAAACTGATGCAAACGACCCTCAAAGTGGCTCGAATGACGCCGGGCATGGCGATGCCGAACATGCCGAACCCGTTGAAGGTGAACATGATGGGCTAGAACAGGAGGGCGGAGCCAACCAATCAGGGGACGGGGAAATTGACCAGGATCTGTGTGAGGATTATGACATTGATGATGATATTGCGGAGATTGAACCGAGTAGCGGTGATGAGGCTATTTGCAAGGTGTTTTTTGAAATATTTATCATTTTGGGTTCAATTCCTCAAGTGTAAAGTTGAACGGGAAGTAAACTTGTAATCGACAGGTATTTTGTTTAATAAAAATATGTACATAACTTATGAGTTATTTTTTTCACTTATAACTTTACTTCCCACTTAGCACTTCCATTGTCACTTATCCAATGGTTTCGTGCCATTTTCGACAACTTTTTGTTTTTCGTTTTTTTCCCTATTATTCTAAAAATGATTGAAAATGAAATTGAAAAAATCAATTCTAAAAAAGTTTTTCTCCCATAAGTTTGTCTCCACAATACAAATTTAATCTTAAAAAATTTACAGCGCACCCGGCAGCGACGGAAAAGTCGTCCCAAGAAACGGAAAAAAGATAGTAGCAATCAAATTTGGCACGACAAACTTGAGTTGACAGAAAAGCAACTTCTTGAGTTCGCAAATGACAACACGATTACAATGAAACAGCCTTTGGATGTGTCTATCAGTGGAAGTCAGGTTTATAAAAGGTGCAGATATGCGGATAGAAGACACTGTGAATTTAGAGTTAGAATTCATTGTGAGTTTAATTTTTTGCAATTTTAGCTGATTTTTCTTTGTGAGCGGAAAGATATATGAGAACGCCAGTTATGTGGGGTGTTAGGTGTGAAAACTATTCCAAGGCCGTATCCAGGGGGGGCGGGGGGGAGGCTGCAGCCCCCCCCCCTTCCCGGGGTGAGACCTAAAAATCCCGGGAAATTCATCTTTTCCTATACATTTTTCAAGGTTTGTGCAAAAATTTTGCGCGCAACCGCGCATTCATGTACTCAAACATATTATTATTAGTGGATCGGTTCCCATAGGCCCAAATCCCTGAAATTGATCTCAAAAGTATGTTCGTCGCTCTATATGTACGTGTATTAACATACAAACAAATACAGTGTTTTCTGGCACTGGCGCCAGCGCCAATGACGCCATGGCGTGGCGCCTACAAATGGCGCCAGCGCCATGGTGCCATTTCGTTACTGTGTAGGCAAAATTTTAGGGGGAGCCCCCCCCCCCGCTCGCTGTGCTCCGTAAAGAAGCAGCCCCCCCCCCTCTCAAAAATCCTGGATACGTCCCTGAACTATTCTATGGAGTTTGTGGAGGATATAAATGTGTCGAATATAGACCGTTTTTTCCAATTTATTTATTTAAAAGTAAATACTATAGAAAAAAATTTCTTCCACCTCCATAAGGTTCAAACAATATCACTCATCGATATTCTGTATTTGTTTCTGTGACTCGACTCGATATTGGATATTGACATCGATATTTTTATATCAAAAATTGTCGACACATTAATTATCGATAAACCCCTTAAATACCCCCCCCCAATCCCAGTCGACAGCGATTCAGATCGTTACATAGTCCAAAGCAAAGGTTCCCACTGCAACCACGACACTATCCGGACCCAGTCCGGCGACAACTGCGTGCTCACCGACGAACAGAAACACTGTGCCAATTTTGCGTTTCAGTTTAATCCACTTAGAACTACGCCTGCGGCGCTGAGATTGTTGCATAAGGTGGGTTTTTGGGGGGTTTTTTTGTTGGTTGGATCATTTTTTATAATATTTTTCAGGGGTCAGTGATGAGTATGGAAAGTGCCCTGTCAAGTGACATTTTCGAGATAAAGTTACAAAAGTGAATTACTTACTGCATCGACATTACCATTTTCCACTCGCAAAGTTGACCCCTGTGACCACTCCCAGACCCTGTAAAATGTCAAGTGTCATGCAAAGTGTCAAATGTCATGTGAAATCTCATGGATGATGTCAACGAACAGTGTAGAAGCATTTTACGAAAATTTGGCATTTTACATGACTTCAGACACTTTTCATGACATTTGACATTTTACAGACTCTGGCAGTGACCCCTGATCGACAGTCTCAATTTTAACCCATCAAAAACAATTCCTCCAAAATTCCCTTCCCAACCCTCTCAGCTAAAACTCCAAACACCCACAAAAGGCACTTTGGGATATTATCTCGTTAGAGTAAAACAAAGATGGCGTGAAAGACCCGAAGATGCAACTTTAGAAGAGCGCAGACAAGAAAGTGAAACTTTCGTGCGGCAGAGAATTGAGGAACTTGGCCTCGATTACGATGAAATTGTGAAAGAGCTGAAATTCGCTGTGGTTGTTGATGTGGTGCGTTTTTTCAAAATTTTCGACTTTTGCAGTAGTGTCATGTACTATGTAGTGACGTAAAAAATGTCACGAATAAGTTGCGTCAAATGCCAAGTTTTTACATAATGGCCACCATTTCGGTGTGCTTTACCCCCCCCCCCCCCCACCCCAATTGGGGAGCTGTGTTCGGAGCAAATATTTTTCATCATGGTTATCTTATTTTTAAAGGTTATCAATTTTGTCTCCTCTTTACCATTATTTTGGCTATTTTTGCCGCTCAATGTTTATGTTACATCTTGAAGAGTATTTTACACATTTTACAAAAATCATACATTTTTTTGATAAATTTGCAAAAGCATTTTAAAAACATTTAACTCGATTCGCGCGCAGCCGATGGGCGACGTGGATTGCGATGGCACCAGAGGCACGCCGATGCGGTCCGGTGGGGTACTCGATCCAAATACAGGTATGGTTACGGATGGACGGTTTTTAAACCGTTTGTTAAAAAAGATATTTTTGTAAAAAAATAAAAATATCTTAAAAGCTGAAAAACTTCACGTACCCCTCTCCTTACCGCCTTTCTTGTTACCGACCCACATTGAGCCAAAAACACAAGCAAAATCATGGGCAAAACGGCGGAAAATGTCAACTCGAATCCCCATTTTTTTACAAAATTGGCAATTATCCAAACCCAGGCATAATCAGCAGCACATCAAGTTCCCGCCTCCCCTGGAATTACGTCACAACAATGGATGCGGATTCTTACGGCGCTTTTATGCGCTCCAGACACGAACAACTCAGTCAAACGACTACTTATGGAAGTGTGACCGGCAGTGAAACTTTGGTTTTCGTGTGCAAACACACGAGGAAACATAAGTGCCCTTATAGGATGCAGGTTATCGGTTGGTGCGGGGAGATCTATTTTTCGGTAGATAGATATGTCGATTGATAGTCATAGATTTTAGGTAAATAGATAGCTGGTGAGTTTGGGGTGCCGCACCCCGCCAGACCTTTGGAAGTAATTCTTGAGGAAAGGGTTCCAACTTTGGACCCACACACACTAGTCGACATCGACACCAAATGTCAACTGGTTCCCGTCCCGATCCAAAGCTCGCTGACGGTCCGACGAACGACGTTCAAACGGAAGCTTAGAATTGGGATCGGAACCAGTTGACATTTGGTGGCGATGTCAACTAGCGTGTGTGGAGTCTTTGGGTTGCGACCATCCATTATATGGGAAGAAATTTGGGTTTTGGGGTCCGGGCTAGTGATGGGATAGCGTCATCATCCCTGGCGCGGTTATTTTTTCAGTTCCAAATTTTGTGTACACCCCCCATAAACCCCCCAAAATGACCATTTCCCCCTTTTTTACAGTATCCAGCGACAGGCGGGACTACAGAGTTTCCGACTTTGGGGAACACGATCACAGCGCATCCGTGCAGTACATTCCACTCACTCCGGAACAGAAGGCGTGCGCTGAGGAGGTCAATTTGGGGGGCGGGGGGGGGGGTTGTAATCGAGGTGGTGTGATATTTTGTTGGGCTGTTTGGAAAGGAATCGTGTAGAGTTTTTGTGTCTGGTTTTTGCATTTGGCGTCTGCTTTTTGGCGTGATACTTTGCATTTGACATTTTACGGGGTCGATTTGACGATTTACACACCAAAATGGTTCAAACAGAAGTATATTTGCCATAAATTTATCAACTTCAATTTTTTTCAGGCAGTGGAAGCGGACAGAGATGCGGCGTTCGCGCGCGAACTCATGGCGCAGCGAGGGTTGCCGGTGCCGCAGACAACCAAATTGAACAATTTCATATGCAAGGTTCGGTTTGGTGGTGTAGTTTGGTGTTGGAATGGCGCCAATTTCCTGGGAGGTATTTCGCAAGTGTGGAAGTGAAAAGAAACGAATTAGAAGTGAGAGGGGAAAGGTAAATTGAAAAGTGAGAAATGATACGATGAGTTAAAAGTTGGATGAAAGCTACATTGAGAAGTGGAAAGTGAAATGTCAAAAAAGTTAAAACCGTTTTTAGCGTTTTCTTGTCACTCGCCATTATTTGTCTTCTTACTTGTTTTACCAACCATTTTATTCATTTGCAAAACTCTTGTAAACGACTTTTTTATCCCCTTTCCCTGCTTGGCGGCGCCTTACCCGCGCCTTACTTTCCAACCCCCCCCCCCCACCTATCCAGGTGCGTCTACGCCTGGGCAAATCGGGCCCGAACGCTTGCACCCGACACTACCGAACGCAAACGCTCACGACCGAACAACGAGAACACGCAGAC
Organism: Sphaerolaimus hirsutus; assembly: GCA_964036195.1. Classification (NCBI taxonomy): domain Eukaryota; kingdom Metazoa; phylum Nematoda; class Chromadorea; order Monhysterida; family Sphaerolaimidae; genus Sphaerolaimus; species Sphaerolaimus hirsutus. The sequence goes on along the minus strand of OZ038450.1, from coordinate 29,613,853 downwards.
TTGGCAGGTCGCCAAGGAGGGGGGCCGTCTCTGGCCGCGCAAATGATGCGCGCTGCAGGGATACAGCCCCCCACTATGATGAGTATTAGGGTGTATATGAAGAAGGCGTTCCCGCCGCCTGGGAGAAAGAGGTGTGTTTTGGGGGGTTTTCCTGGGGGTTTTGAAGTTTTGGTGGGGATTTTAGGCATCTGTCAATAGAACTTTTTAATGACTAAAAAAGTAAATTGTGTTTTTATTACCTTAGGTGTTTTGGTTGCGCTGCCAGATTTTTGTAAAATCTGTAAAATTGACAATGCAATTTTTCCAAAGGGGGTCAATTTTTACGTCAGATCAGTCAGCCAAACCTGAGGGTATTTCGAATAAATACGACAAATCAGAAACTGGACCCCCTGTGAATGCTGACTACTGTTAAAATCCACAAACATAATGCTCGACCCCCCCCCCAGAGACCGCGAGCGACAGGAACGTCTAGCCGCGGCCGCGGCCAAACAGCAGCACGCTGCAGAACAACAACAGCACCAGCGGCAGGCGGCCACTAGTGCGGCCATGCAGCCGCAGCATGGGGTCGCCACCATGGTGTCCACGGCACAGCGGCAAAATGCTTGTATTGGTGGGTGGGGAGTCTCCAATGGGGGGGGGGGTATTGGGGGTACCTTCAAAATGGATATTTTGAGAATACATAACATGTATACTGATATGGCTATTTCTGGCGATTTCCACTTATTTTAGCGAGTTTTAGTTTCCCTTTCCGCCTTCTAAACTACAGATTTAGCGAATTTGAGTGAAAATTGGTAAAAATTCGGCACATATCCGTAGATAACTGGAGTTTTCGAGTGTGGAGGATAACCCCCTTTGGAGAAACCTGCCCATTTCAACCCCAAAATATTCAAATACACCCGCAGAAACCCGCGCGCACGGCCTAGTAGTCCAACAACAACAACAAGAGCACAACCAACAACAACAACAACCACAACAACACAATTCCATGCAACAACAACAACAACAACAACAACGGGGCGGCATACAACAAGTCATTCTGACGTCCGCCCAGTCGCAGGGGGCGCTCCGGGGGGCCCTGATGGCACCCCAAATGGCACCCCCGGGGGGACAACACGTGCAGCAGGGGCAGGTCACTGTTAGATGGCCCGCTGTGGCTGTGGTTACTGTGGGTTGGGGGGGATGTTTGTGAGAAGCCATCATTTGGGAATATGTCAAGTTTGATTTGAAGTTTTTTACTATTAGTTTGGTATTGATTTTTCACGGCGTTTTTCAGGACTTTCTACATTTTGCATGGCATTTGACAGGGCATTTAAAAGGTTCTGAAATGTTCTCTGGTGCCAATGCTAGACCTTGTAAAGTCATGCAAAATGTCAATTGTAATGACGACTGTAAAGTCAAGTGTCTATTGTCATGTAAAGTCCAGTTATAAAATCTTCTCTTTTTTTGATTGACATTTTTTTAATACATTTGACACTTTACAGCGTCTGGGACTGCCCCATTGACATACTGGGGGCAGTCCCAGACACTGTAAAATGCCTTGTAAAATATCAAATGTCATGCAAAGTGTCAAAAATCATGTAAAATGCCCTGCAAAGTGTGAAAAATCATGTAAATCGTACGTTTGCCATTTTGCATGGCATTTTACAGGATTCTTGACACTTTGCATGACACTTGACATTTTACAGGGCATTTTACATGGTCTGGGATTGGCACCATGAGTGTTAAATGTCATAAGTTCATGCCAGGGTTATTTAACAATGTCCACACTCACATCTCACCCCCCAGGCGCCCAACTGCAGCGGGTCCAACACGTTGCCCTACAGCACGGTGGACCTGAGCAGCGGCAACTACGCGCCCGGCGGCACGGTCACCCTGCAGCCCGCCGCCGCCTACCAGACCAGCGGGCCCGCCGCTCAGGTGCCAGTCCCGGACCCTGTAAATGGCCGTGAAATGGTCAAATGTCAGGCAAAGTGTCAAAAGTCATGGAAAATGCCCTGCAAAATGGCAACTCGGTTGCCATTTTGCAGGGCATTTTCCATGACTTTTGACGCTTTGCATGACATTTGACATTTTACGGGGCATTTTACAGGGTCCGAGACTGCTCCCAGTTCTACGCGACGGCTGATGCGCACGCGATGCAGTTTTTGAGCGCGTCGCTGAGAGCCACGCAGCAGCAACAGCAGTAGTATTTAGTAGTTTTTTAGTATACTCGGCGGATCTCACACTTTGTATGGAAACCTACCATAACCCATCTGAATGATGGACCAAAATTTTTACAGTTTTTCATCGGAATATTTCGTTTTTATTATGGAATACCTAATGAATTACGAAATTTGTCACAAGATTTTATTCATTAGATTATGGTAGAATTCTGCGCATATTGTAATGCATAACCCGCTGAGTGTAATAAGTTTTCCAAATTTGTTTCGCATAACTTTTTGACAGAGAATGGATTTCGTCATATGATTCAACTTTTTTCGAAGCATAAAAACAAATTGGGCCCCCACACACTGGATGTCAACTGAATTCGTGTCAACTGAATTTTAGTGATACTGTGATTTCAACTCATGTATCTGATAGAGCATAGTTAATTTTACATCATGACACTTCATTTTCATTGTTCCAGTTCAGTGTGATGCTTTTTACAAACTTCTTGTTTTATTCAATTGACACTGAGTTGACGCGAATTTGCGATGTCAACTAGTGTGTGGGGGCCCATTGTTGAATTTTGAGATGGTTAACTCTCACCGACTGAGTAAATGATCTGATGAATTTTTAAAATGTATTTGTGCTTGCTTTTCTCAAAAAAATTGTATGTGGCACGTTATCATAAGTAAGTAAATCTGCTTGTAAATATACTGATTAAAATTTATGATATATTTAGGTATTTTTGAGTGTTTTCGATCTGATCGCGGTTTTATAAAGATACTTTGCTATCGATTCGTTTTCCTTTTTCTGGCTTCCTCAAGTTTGCAATAAATTATATACCTTTCGAATCGCATAACTATGCAAATATTTAAAATAAACATATACCATCAGGGACTTATCCGGTTAACGGGGGGTGGGTGCTCAGCCCCCCCCTCAAATTTTGCCTACAGTGATGGAATGGCGCTGGCGCCATTCGTAGGCGCCGTTGGTGCTGGTGCTAGCGCCAGAAACCACTATACCGTATTTCCTCGAAATACCCCCCCTCGAAATACCCCCCCCCTCGTTGGACCCCCCCCTCTCGGGACCACTGAAACAATCACCCCCCGGGGGGTATTTCGAGGAAATACGGTATATCTATGTAAATACCGTATTTCCTCGAAATCCCCCCCCCTCGAAATACCCCCCTCAAAATGGGCACTATGAATTTGTGGTCTGGGAAATGCATAACAGACGTTTAAAACACTTACTGTGTTACGTTAGAACATCGTTATTACCATCTACATCCTTATTTAAGGATGTAAAAACTTATAAATGGTGGTTATTGTTGTATTTTTCACGTTTTTCTCTCAAAATTTTTACTCTGAAAAAATAAACCCTCGGGGGGTAATTCGAGGAAATACGGTGTGTATACAACGACGGGCACACGAATGGGGGCAAGCTAAAATGAAAGAAATCAGTTTTCAACTGGACATTATGCATCATTAAACATGTTTGACAATTAAAAAGGTGTCTATTAACCCCATTCAGTGTAGTGCTGAGCACCGGGTCTACATTGGCACCGGATATTGCACTGGGTTCTGGCCCCATAAAATACCTTGTAAGCGTTAGTCAAGAGTCCTTTAAAATGCATGTAAAACATCAAAAATAAAATAAAATTCGACATTTTACCCACTCTTTGACAGTTGATAATTTAAACAGTCTGAGATGTGGTAGGGTTTTTACCAAGTACCGTATTACATCGAATTATCCCCCCCTTGAATTAACCCCCCTCGAATTAACCCCCCCCCCCTCAAAATGGGCTGGGGAAATAATAAACCCCCCCTCGAAATACCCCCCCCTCCAGAATGATGTACATCATGTATGCGATGTACATGATGTACTTATTACTACTAATTTGCATTGCAGATACACTTATACGTTCATTTGTGTACAGATGTACATCTATAGCCCCAATACTACCTATTTTCTCGCGTTTATTACCATTTTTGTGTGTGAAAAAGCGTATTCTCTATTATAAATTTCACGAAAATTTCTGATGAAATAATTTTTAAAAAACCCTCGAATAACCCCCCCCCTCGAATTAACCCCCCCTCGAATTAACCCCCCCTCGAATTAACCCCCCTCAAATTTTGCTGGCAAAACAATAAACCCCCATGGGGGTATTTCGTGGTAATACGGTGAACAGTATATTTTGGTCCCCCACTGGCTATGCCTGCATTGCCATCTGAAGGTTGGAATTTTACATGATGCACCTAAATAAACGGATCATTCACCTAACTACAGCCCCATTGAAAATGGGCAAAAATATCTATGATGTCAAGAAACGCTTCATTTGCGCTCCACAATGCAACGCGTCTATGGCGCTGGTTTAAAACCGGGTTTAAAACCGGTAAATTTGCATTATTCATCAGAATTTGTTGAAAACTTTGGAAAGCAGCTTAAAGATTCCAGTGACCATTGGAAAAATGGAGCAACTTCTACTGCTTTTGGGCTTGTTCAGTGTTGCACGTAAGTCATATGTACAATAAAAGTTTTTTTATTCTATCTCATAAATTGACGATGCGATGACAGACTTTAAGATGCCCTATAAAATGTAAAACATGTCAAATGTCAAATTAATTTTTTTGCTGGGCGTTTGACATTTTCCATGCAATTAGGGTAAACAAATGCTGGAATGCAGTTTTTAGCATGTTTCCTTTTACGCACAGGACAGGACTGGGGAATTGATTCGAACTGGAAGTATAGTTGAACATACCGTATACCCTCGAATAACTCCCCCCTGTAAGTAAACTGAGGAAAAAAAACTCCCCTCGATAAACTCACCCCTATTTGATGGGTGGGAAAGATGTCCAAGTATAAAAGACGTAAATATGTAAATACATGTCCATTAAAATGAATGTACCGTATTTCCTCGAATAACCCCCCACGAAATACCCCCCTTAAAATGGGCCCTATGAATTAATACCCCCCAATTGAGTGTAAAGAGAACGTCAATGACAAAGCTGCGGTTTATGACCCATGCGATGCATAACACACATTAAAAACAATGATTGTGTTAGGTTAGAACATTGTTTATACCATCTACCGTATTACCTCGAAATACCCCCAGGGGGTTTATTATTTCGCCAGCAAAATTTGAGGGGGGGATAATTCGAGGGGGGGGGGGTTTATTCGAGGGGGGGGGGGTCTATTATTTCGCCAGAAATTTTCGGAAATTCCCCATACGCAGACGTAGAAAAATCGAACAATCACATAGATTTATATGTGTTTATAGGCATATATTACTGTATATACACAAAAACCCTTCCCTAACGTCACTCAATCATCAGTGTTAACGTGTGTTCTGCATAGTACAGATCACAAACTGCGGTATTTGTCATGTACGTTCACGTTACACTCAATTTTAGGGGGGGTATTTCGAGGGGGGGGGGGGTTTATTATTTCCTCAGCCGAAATTTAGGGGGGGTATTTCGAGGGGGGGGGGGGGTTAATTCAAGGGGGGGATAATTCGAGGTAATACGGTACATACTTATATAGGTAAGGCTACTGACTCTGTTACATGGTGGTTTTTGTTGCATTTTTCGACGTCTGCGTTCGTTAATAATACTGGGTGTTCAAAAAAGTTCTGGCGAAATAATAACCCCCACCCCCCTCGAATATTCCCCCCCCCCTCGAAATACCCCCCTCGAAATTCTCACTTTGAAAAAATAAACCTCCTGGGGGTATTTCGAGGAAATACGGTATTCTTTTGCAGCTGATGTTCACTAGCAATGATTTCGTTGCATGAATTATGGAATTTCTAATCACACTTAGGTACAGGTTTATGCAACTAATTTAACCCCTATCATACATAGGGGTCATGTATTTTACTTGATGTTCTGACGAGAAAAGTACTCCCCTTCGAATAACCCCCCACGCAAATAAGACAACATCAAAAAATTCTGACAAAAATTAACTCCCCGGGGGACTTATTCGAGTATATGGTATACTCGACGGACCGCAAAGTATGCGCAGAATTGAATGGATAAAATCTTGTGATATTTAAACTTCGTTATTTATTATTCCATAGTAAAAACTAAATTTTATGATGAAAAACTGTATAATGTTTTGGTTCATTTTTCAGATGGGTTATGGTAGGTTTCCATACTAAGTGTGATGTCTGCCGAGTAGTGACGGAAAAGCGCCAGGAAAAATGGCGCCAGGCGCCATTCAAAATAATGGCGCCGGGTGCCAAAGGGCGCCAATGGCGCCATCTGAAATAATGGCGCCGGGCGCCAGAAAAAATGGCGCCAACGAAAAGAGTCTCTGTTTTAGCACGTATTTTTAACATCACAGAAGCTTTTTCAGAAGAGCAATATGTTACCGTATTTTTCGCAGATACCACTTGAATTAACCTCCCTTAGAAATACCCCCAGGTCTGAGCGAGTTGGGGAAAAAAATAACCCCCACTCGACACCCCCGTCTGTAATAAGGTACATCATGTTTGCAATATGAACATGATGTTTTAATGGCTGCCAATTCACATCTCAGCTATACCGTATTTCCTCGAAATACCTATAGGAAGTTTATTTTTCAGAGTGCAAATTTCGATGGGCGGGGCTAGTGATGGAAAAAGCGCCAGGACTTGGGCGCCAAGCGCCAAAAGCGCCATGGCGCTTTTCAAAGTCCAGTGCCAAGCGCCAATGGCGCCACAGCAAAATAGCGCCAAGCGCCAAAAGCTCCATGGCGCTTTTCTAGACCACGCCGCCAAGCGCCAATAGCGCCAGCGCCAAAAAAATTTTTGCTGCACATATATGCGGTCATGCTAATGCAATGCTTTTTATTCATTTGCATCGCAATATTTAATCAACAACTCGAGTCACTTTTGTTCTTTTTATCATGATATTTTACAGCTGGGAGTTTGGGCTCACCATAGCAAACCATCTGTAAAAAGGTGCTTAGATTTTTAGGTGGTTTTTTAAAATTACTTTTCGAATTTAGATCTGTTTTTTTTCCCAAAAATAGTTTGAAATTTTCAAATGAAGTTTTCAATTTTTTGAATAGTTGAGATTTTTTACAGAGTTGTTAAAAGGTACGTACGTTTACTCGAAAAATACGCGTACGCGAGTACGCGGTAAATACATTTACATATACTTTTCAAAAAAATACCGTACGCACTTGTACGCGTACACTTTAAAAGCGTATTTATGAAAATGTATTTATGAAAATTCAATGTGGGACATATTTATAAAGTAACTACACTGCTATGTATTTACAGAAGTGGTTCCATTGAATATTTTAGATATACGGGGGTAGTACCTTTAAAATTTTCAAAATTCGCGACCAAATCGAAATGGTTGTGGAGACAATGGGTGTGGTAAACGAGTCGGGAGAACGATGATCTTTATCTCCTAGAAAAAAGAGACCTTGAAAACTATATAATCTGTCATTTGCTTATAGAAAAACATACGTTGTGCTGTACACGTATGAAAAAGTGCCCACTTTTACACATTCCATGAAGAAAAGTAGTCGTTTCTATACTCACAAAAAAGTACCCACATTTACGCGTACGTACGAGTAAAAAAAAAGTATTTTACGTTTTCTATACTTTGTGGTGAGTAAAAAAAAATACTTTACGTTTACATATACTTTTAAAAAAGTTCAGTAATTCTAACAACTCTGATTTTTTACTGGGATATTGCAGTTTAGAGTTTTGCTAGTCACTTTTGAACACAGGATTATAAATTTTCGAATTTCGGATTGCAATTGTTCAATTAGAATGGCCTCAAAGGGTAATTCCACACCCTGTAAAATCCAGTGTCAAATATCAAGAATCGAATATGATGGTTATATGTCAATTAAAAAAAATTAAAAATTTTATAATTGAGCTTTTGATATTTTGCATGACACTTAACAAAGGTGTATTTACAAAATTTTGCCTGATGTTTATCACTTAACTTGACACTTTACAGGGTCATTTAACCCTGCTTAAACAAAACTGCAAGGAACGAGCTCAGTATAGTGATATATGTGAAGAGTGTTACCAGTCCGATGAATAGTCACAAAAGGACCCCCCCCCCCCCGATAAAGTCCAAATTATGATTAGATGGGAAAAGTGTTGAACACACATACAATCACAGGGACATTGTTTGCAAAAGTAATCAAGAATAGCGTATGTTGATCCTGGAATACATTTACAGTAGCACATATACTTATGTAAATTATATTACAAGGTCTTTTTGAATAAAATAATAATGAACTTTTAGAACTTCTTGGCGCTTTTTTGGCGCTTTTTTAAACACTAGCGCCAAGCGCCAATGGCGCCACGGCGTCATAGCGCCAAGCGCCAAAAGCGCCATGACGCTTTTCCAAATCCCAGCGCCAAGCGCCAATGGCGCCACAGCAAAAAGGCGCCAAGCGCCAAAAGCGCCATGACGCTTTTCCAAATCCCAGCGCCAAGCGCCAATGGCGCCACAGCAAAAAGGCGCCGAGCGCCAAAAGCGCCATGGCGCTTTTTGCTTTGGCGCTAGCGCCAGGCGCCAGCGCCATGGCGCTTTTCCATCACTAGGCGGGGCATTTCGAGGGGTGGGGTTTATGCGAGGGGTGGTTGTATTTTTTCCCCAGAAATTTTCAAGAGAGATCGTAGTAAAGATGGGCTTTTACATACACAAAACTGGTAATAAAAGTGACAAAACAGGATATATTTAGGTAGATGTATCGTATTTCCTCGAAATACCCCCAGGGGGTTTATTTTTTCAGAATAAGAATTTTGAGGGTATTTCGAGTGCGGTATTTCGAGGAAATACGGTATCAACGTTGATGGCTACACAAACTATTCTTGTGGCTGTGATGAATATTGGCATCGATTAATACATCATGTACACTGTGTACATGATGTACCTTATTCCAGACGGGGGTAGTTCGAGGGGGGTCACCTTTTACTCAGCTCGAAAAACCTGGGGGTATTTCGAGCGGGGTTAGTTGGATGGAGTATTTCTAGGAAAAACGGTACATTGAGTACTTTGTGTAACGATCTACGATGAAAATGTCCAAAAATTTCCTATTTGGTCACATTTATTCCCGGAATTTTGGCGCCATTTCGAAATAATGGCGCCAAGCGCCAGAGAAAAGGGCGCCAAGCGCCAATGGCGCCATGGCGCTGGCGCCTTTTGGCGACATTAACGGGCGCCATTCCATCACTACTGCCGAGTATACATATTTAGGAATTTTTTTTGATGTTTCATTTAAAACACCATTTTCAAATGAAAAATGTGTGAAAAGACTGGTGAAAAAATAGAATCGGAGCCTCGAATAGAACGGCACCTCCAATAGAATGGCAGGTAAAAAAGTTGATGAAAAGAATATAATCAATTAGAAGAAATACAGTAGTAAAATTGGGTGCATTAGCAGTTCTCACTGTCACACAGCAAAAAATGGGTGTGTGGATGCGCGGTGAAGCGTCTGGAAGTGTCTTCACACCAACACTTCCCTAACGCTTCACCAAGCATGCCAGCGCTTCCACACACATCACAAAGAAATGTGCGAAGCCACTTCACGCTTCTTAATATGGCGCTCCCACGCAAATTTATACGCGGGGGAAGCGTGTTGAAGCGCCAGCGGCGTGAAGTGTCTTCCACATGGATGCGCGTGAAGCGCGCGGTGAAGCTAGGTGAAGCGTGTGGAAGACACTTCACCCAGAATCTCGTGATGTTGGTGGAAGCGTGTGGAAGCGTGTGGAAGCGCGCCGATTCACGCGCATCCAGCCCGCTTCCACACGCTTCACGGATCTATTTTTTGCTGTGTCACGTGCAACTTCCAGGTGGGAGCTGCGACGGTTTCTACTGCTCTGCCGGTGTAGATCCCTATCTCCAAGGGAGCTATCCCGAAATATTCCAATCGGGGTGCCTCCCAAGCGATTGGAGATGCAACCACCAATATAATGACTGCACCGATGGCGCGGACGAGCAGGGGTGCGGGGGTGACCCCACGACAGCCCCCAGCACAACCACCACTGCTGCGAGCACAGCTGGTCAGTTGGGGGGGGGGGCGCTTCTGCCTGGGCACAATGCACCAGATGGCAGTCCCAAGCCCTGTAAAGTCTAAAGTAAAGTGTCAAATGTAAAGTCAAAATGCAAAGTAAAGTGTCAAATGTAAAGTCAAAATGCAAAGTAAAGTGTCAAATTTAAAGTCAAATGCAAAGTAAACTGTCAATTGTCATGCTAAGTTCAGTAATAAAATCTTTTCTTTTTTGTTTGATTGAAACTTTACTTTGCATTTGACATAACATTTGACACTTTACTTTACACTTTATAGTGCTTGGGACTGCCCCCAGGTGGGCACTTGACAAAAAGTGTCAGGTGGTAAGAAGCATTCAAAGAAACTTCAGCAGATTTTTAGTTTTGAGATGATACATATTTTACATGATGGGAAAAATAGTGAAATAGAAAGTGCATTTTGGACACCATCCAAGTCCAAAAACTGTCCATAAGGCTCCATAGGGCATTCTTAGAAAACTTTTACAGGTACATAAGGCACCATAACTGTACATACACAACATATACCACTAATATGCATACAGAAAATTTCCATATTTTCCTGATACACATGTAAATAAATATGGGTATTGCATACTCCAAACTTCCAATTTCAATTATCTCAATATCAATCTTTATAGATCAGTACTTTTGCAGCACACCCTACATATTGAGAGCTGAGGCAGACAATTTGCCACTGTAAAAAAGCTTTCTCCTCTAAAAAAACCTGTGATCAGCCCCATTGCACCCCATCTCATGTTTACCTCATTGGAGGTTGATGTGCAGTGCACTTCTGTACAGTGAGTGCACATGCAAACTTACAGTCCCAAACTTTGTCTTCTAACCTTTGTTCTCTTTGAATCCTTTGTCATCTTCCACTACAATGTAACAAAGTACCGTATTTCTCCGATCATAGTGCCCGGGGCACTATACATTGCAAAAAGTTCCATGCATAGTGCCGGGGCACTATGCAATGCAGATAAAAAAATTGGCACGTCCCGGGCGTTGTGTACGGGGGTATTGGCGGCTTACATGGAGAAATATGGTAAAATACTCATTTATTCCACCAATCACTCACACCTAATCGGGCAGGCGAGTGCGGGCAGCCCGAGCCCATGTACGCACCCAAATTGATAACGTCGGGCGACACCATCGAGGGGGTGGCCCCGCCGGGCATCGTGGGCGGCACCGAGGCCGCACCCCACTCGTACCCCTGGCTGGTGTACCTCACAATGGGCTGTGGGGGTACACTGGTTTCCGACCAGTGGGTTCTCACCGCTGCACATTGCGTTGCCGATGACAGGGCGTTAGTTGAACTTGCTTTGGATTGGTGCCACATTTTCACAAGTTGAGGGCCCAAATTCAATTGTACCTACAAATTCGTGTGGCAAAATGGCAATACACTATTAGAAATGATGAGCCCAAAAATACCCAGAATAACCAGGTATTTTGGTAACTATAAATACACTATCACAACTAGCATTCAAAAAAATCACCAATTGTTTGGAAAATATATATAAATATATCACCCCAAACTTGGAAAAAATATAAATATATATAAATCACTCAAGGCCTTCAGAAAATATAATTAAATCACTGAAAAAATAACTCTAAGCTCAAAAAAAATCACAAAAAATCACTTGCGGTTTATTTCAATTTCAAGCCAAATTGTGGGCTATTGCAGGCTTAATTTACCATTTGCAAGCACAAAAATGTACTCTAACATCCCAGAATCTATTTTTTATCATTTAACAAGCAGTATTCATTTCATACAATATTAACAAGTGAAAATATCACGCAAATATCACAACAGAAAAATTCAACTTACAACCTCAATGACAACTTCAAAAACATTTTGCACTGCAAATATTTTGCACTTATAGTGCCTGGTTGTGGCAGTGATGTTTGACTAGGTAAATAGGTGCTCAGTACTTGCAGCAGTGCCAGATATGCCGAGGAAGTTTAGTGCAAATTAACTTACCGTATTTCCTTGAAATACCCCCAGGGGATTTTTTCAGAGTGAGAATTTTGAGGGAGGTTAAACCAGGGGAGTTATAAATTCATAGTGTCCATTTTGAGGGGGGTATTTAGAGGAAATACGGTAGTTCATGCAATCATTTAGTGTTTAAAAAAGCTGCTTTTTCAACAGTGGTGAGCTGTGAAAACTCAGGGCACACAGCTACATGTTTGGCAAAATTTTGGTGACATTTTGGTGACAGTTTTCCACAGTTGTTCCCTGTATTTGATAACTGGCAACATTGGTGGATGTCACCAAGTGTTGCCAGCTTTCAAAAGTGGTGAAGTAAGTTTAAAATTACTGTAGATCATTTTTGATGACATCAAGCAGGCATTTTTGATTCAATGTTATGTTTTTTTCAGAAAAGTATGTTATAAGATAGGGAGATGCTTTATACACTAAAATGTGACAATACAATTCATAGCAGGATGGCATAAAAAGTTACTAAAACAGTTTACATCTTTGTCACACACATAATGAAGACTAAGTGATGGTAATGTCACCATTTGTCATCATTTGAGTTTTCACATTAGGTAAACACAGTGGCATACTAGTGATTTGCCAAAACAACCCCACTGAAATTCACACTATTTGTGAAAACTGAACATCTACAGCATTCTATTGTGGAAAACTGGATGGTGACATGTCACCATTTTTGGCCATTTCAGTTTTCAAAAAAGTGATGGTGAACCTAGTGTGTGTAGGCACAATTTTCACCTGCTTCACACACTATTTTAACTCAATAATGCTCTACATGAGCAGATGAGTGATTTTCAGGAGAAAATTCTCTTGCAAAATTCAAAATTCTCTTGCACAAATTACATGTTTTAGTCATGAACCGCAATACTTGCACCACAATGTATCTCGTATGAGTGATTTTCTCAGTGATTTGTGTTCGAATTTCAAAAATATATATAAATATATCACTCAGAATTTGAAAAAATATAAATACATATATATAAATCTCAGGGTTATTTATATTTATTGTGATTTTCGAAAATATAAATCACAGGTTATTTTTCAAATGCGGATCACAACTCTGCTACATATTGAACCCCCCCACCCACAAATTGCCCAGAAATCTACCTGTGCAAACGAATTTTGACAAATTTTTGTACCCCTTCTCTCATTTGTACCCCTGAAACTATAGTTTCTTGGTCCTAGTGACTTGGTTTGGTAAAATCATTTTGACAGTGGAGTCATTCAAAAAAGGCTCCACAGGGAATATTGTCTTCTTGAGAGATTTTCTGAGATTGTATTCAATTATATTTTTAACAGTCACCAATTTTAATTGAATTGGTGCCATCCACAGTAAAAAACCCACTCCCTAAAATCGAGCATCCCATCATTTTAGGAATGCTACATGGGGTCCAGGGACTTCCAAAGAAAATCTTACAGCGAGGGTTGGAGCACATGACAGAACGAAAGATGGGGAGGTAATCAGTGTGATTACTGTGAAGGTACATCCAGGTGCCAATCGCAGACCCTGTAAAATGCCCTGTAAAATGTCAAATGTCATGCAAAGTGTCAAAAGTGATGGAAAATGCCCTATAAAATGGCAAAATTGTTTGCAATTTTGCAGGGCATTTTACATGACTTTTGGCACTTTGCATGACATTTGAAATTTTACAGGCATTTTACAGGGTCTGGGACTGCCCCCAGAGTACAGGGGGGGTTGCAATACAATCGGTCATGACATTGCCATGTTGAAGTTGTCCAGACCAGTCACTTTCAGGTTGGTTTGGTTTTGGACCCTTTTTATGATACCGTATTTCTTCTAATAGAACGGCATACCTCCAATAGAACGGCACCTCAAATAGAACGGCAGGTTTTGGCATGTTTTTGCCCTCACGAAAACAATAGAACGGCAGCCTCCAATTGAACGTAACTCCAATAGAACGGCAGGTAGAAATTGCATTGGAAGAGTGCCACATGCAAATGAGTATGCAGCAACATAACAAATGCATGGCAAGAACCATACAAAGCATTCAAAAAGACGTTAAATCTCAAATTGATGCTCTGATATTTAAATATTGCTCAGGTATCATTGAAAAATACAGCTAATAAATGATATGTTCAAATTAAAAATGTGTTGAAAAATTGGTGAAAAAATAGAACGGCGGCCTCCAATAGAACGGCAGGTAAAAAAGTTGACAAAAACAATAGAACGGCGCTCTTCTATTAGAAGAAATACGGTAAGTAGTCTGGGATAGGATGTCAACTTTCCGGTTTCTATTTTCCATTTATATTTTCTGCGGGCAAAATTTTCCAATTTCTGCTTTGTGAATGCTAATTTTCTTTGTTTCCGTTTTCCGTCTACTAAATTTTTTTCATTTCCATTTCCGTTTTTCCATTCCATTTTCTGTTTCACAGCTCAATTTTCTGCTGTTTCACATTTCTCCATTTTCCTGGCTCAATTTCCAATTTTTCCACATTTTTTCCTCATTTTCTGGCTCAAATTTATGTTTCCTTTTCTGCTAAAACTTTATGCAGATTTTTCAATTACGTATGCAAAAAACATTTTCCTAGTTAAACATTTAAAATAAAGTTTAAGATTTCATTGGGGAATTAATTTGTGATTCAATATCATAGTTTTCACATAGTTTAGCACTGTGCAACTACCGTATTACCTCGAATTAATCCCCCCTTGAATTAACCCCCCTCAAATAAACCCCCCCCTCAAAATGGGCTGGGGAAATAATAACCCCCCGCCCCCCTCGAAATACCCCCCCCTCCAGAATGATGTTCATCATATATGCAATGCACGTGATGTACTTATCACTGCTGATTTGTATCGCAGCTACACATAGACTAGTTTATGTAGCTATCTACGTTTATAAACACCTTCCCGGACAAGTTCACCACCCATTTTTTTATTTCACTTCGAATGCAATATCTCTGTCCATGGGAGTGTTATAAAGCTGAAACTTTGTATACATAAAGTTGTAAGACCCCTCTACTCCAAAACAATGGGGGGAGGTGCGGCGACTCACTACAGAGTAGGTCGCCCTATATGCAACAGTTTTTTTGGCGTTTTTGGTGTCCCAAACAAGTTCACCACCCACTTGATTGGCTACACTATGAGGCCCATATCTCCAGCTGTGATGACGGTATAAAGCTGAAATTTGGGGGATGTCTTGCCAACAACCCCCCTCATAATACACCAGTGGGGCGGCTGCCAACGACCCACTCAAGCATGGGTCACTGCATATAAAGTTGACCATTTTCTAAAAACAGCTCAAGTGTCCCAAAACAAGTTTATCACCCAACTGCGTTGAAAAAATGTTGCTACAACATACCGTATATAAAACTGAATCGGGTTGGAACACTATTTCAGCCAAAAACAATTTTTTCAGTAGGGCACCCACCCTGTCCCATAAACGGTAGAATGAAAATTTCACTTTAAACCATTTTTTGTTTCACACTTACAAAGTTGGTTTACAAAGTTCACTAGAGAATGGTCTAAGGTTCAAAGTTATGTAAACAACATAACCTCTAAAATGCCTCCATAAGGAAATTTACTTGGGGTGAATTCTATGATGTCAAAATGATGTCATTTCAGGAACAAAATTTGACACAATTTTCACTTTGTCATTCACCCCAAATAAATTTCATTATGGAAGCATTTTAGAGGTTATGTTGTTTACATAACTTTGAACCTTAGACCCTCCCCTAGTGAACTTTGTAAACCAACTTTTCAAGTGTGATACAAAAAATTGGTTTAAAGTGAAATTTTCAGTCCGCTGTTTATGGGACAGGGTGGGTGCCCTACTGAAAAACATTTTATGAGCAGAACTAGGGTTCAAATCTGATTCAATTTTATATCAGGTATGTTCTCACAACATTTTTTTGTAATGCAGTTGGGTGGCAAACTTGTTTCTGACACTTGGGCTGTTCTTAAAAAAATTATCAAATTTATATGCAGTGACCCATGCTTTAGTGGGTCATTGGCAGCCGCCCCACGGGTGTATTGTGGGGGGGGGGGGGTGGTTGACAAGACATCCCCCAAATTTCAGCTTTCTACCGCCCTCACAGCTGGAGATATAGCCTTCAAAGTGTAGCTAATCAAGTGGGTGGTGAACTTGCTTGGGACAACAAAAACGCCACAAAAATTGTTGCATATAGGGCGACCCACCCTGTAGTGAGTCGCCACACCTCCCCCCATTGTTGGGGAGTAAGGGGGTCTTACAACTTTATATATACAAAGTTTCAGCCTTATAACACCCCCATGGACGGAGATATTGCGTTCGAAGTGAAATAAAAAAATGGGTGGTGAACTTGTCCGGGAAGGTGTTTATGTATGTCCAAATATATCCTATTTGGATGCATGTATTAAGCCAGATTTACAGCACAACGATAAATAGAAGGTGAAGCGACAAATACATGTTGCCGCAAACTCGATTACACAGGAACGCCTAGAGATATCCATCCCTAAATTGACATGTTGAAAGCACTAACCGATATCTACATCATGTCCAAAAATTATCCAAAAAACTCCTGTGGTTCTTGAGATATCTATGTAAAACGAAAATTTCGCTATTTGTCGGCAGCATTTCTCATTGAGATTTTGGACACGATTCGTTTTTCTTTGATATCTCAAGAACCACTGGAGCTTTTTGGGTAATTTTTGGACACGATGTATATATCAGTTAGTGCTTGCGACGTGTTAATTCAGGGATGGATATCGTCAAGCGTTCTTGAGTTATCGAATTTGCGGCAACATGTATTTGTCGCTTCATATTCAATTTATCGTTGTGCTGTAACTCCGGCTTACCTTTTTGGGTTCGAAAATGCCTACTCTTTGCTACGACCCCTACGAAAATTTCTGACGAAATAATAATACCCCCCTCGAATAACCCCCCTCGAATAACCCCCTCGAATTACCCCCCTCTAATTTTGCTAGCGAAATAATAAACCCCCATGGGGGTATTTCGAGGTAATACGGTATGTAAAATAAATATACCGTATATCCATGAATAAGACCCCGTGGCGTTATTATTTCGTCAGAGGTTTTTTGGGGGGGGGGGGGGGAGTTATTCAAGGGGGGGGGGGGTACTATTCAAGGGGGGAGTTGTTTTTTCCTCAGAACATCCAGGAAAACTTTCACTTTATTCATTGTTTGTATGCATTCCGTCAACACATCTAATGCAGAAAATGACCAGTTCAACAAGAACAAAAACAACATATCCATCCTAAACTTCGTGTTCATCGGCGTCAGCAAAAAAGCAGATACACAAAATGTATCTGCTGTGCCGTCCCGGCCGTAGGCTAACATTCTTTTGTATTGTCGTTTCACACACCAAACCCCATTTGCATTCGATGAATCAGCCCAGACATAGCTTTATTTTTCTGTTTGTCTCGTTTTCATTTTCGTGTGTTGCTCATCGATCGTTTTACCCAGAGGGGGGACTTATTCAAGAGGGGGGAGTTATTCAAGGGGGGGCGTTATTTTTTCCTCACCTGGCCAACAGTGGGTGTTATTCAGGGGGGGGAGCAGTATACAAGAGCCTTTTAACTTACAAACGGATAGTTATGGCCGTGAAAGTTATGTCCCAGTTTTGTGGACATATTCCGGACAGTTATGGAGTGAATGAGAACAAGTGAGGTGATAACCCAAGTGGGTTACGGTAGTGAAGTAACGAGTGAGGTCATAACTGTCCGGAAAATGTCCACAAAAGTGGGACATAAGTTTTCTGAGCCATAAGTATCCGTTTGTAAGTTAAAAGGCTCTTGTGTATTGTGTTTTAGTAGTTTATTTAGAATAAAGAAGACTATGTTGTTTTGTGTCATCTCAACGGTGGAATATAAAGGGTATTTTTAATTATAATCTAAAGATGGAATCTCTGTGATTTGATATTGTCTATAGATTTTGAATTTCAGACAGTTTAGACATGATGAAAGTTGTGAGATAACTGATTGTTCAAACTGATAATGTTTTGTTTTATGCATGTGCACACAAATAGACAGATTGTTTATGAAATGAATAAGTGTGTCTGAGTTTTTGAGTATGGGTGTGTCTTTGATGTTTATGGGTATGTTTATAATTTGATATTTATCATGGTTTAATGTGTCTGGCAACTTGATATAAATATGAGCATATTTGGTGAAGGTTCATTCAAGATGTTTTTAACAAATAAGAACATAAAAAAATCAACAATTCATGGAACAATAAGGCTATTATTCTGTTTGCATATTATCCATATTTGTGCAAATAGTGGAAGAGTGTATAATACAATCATTAGCTGAATCAATAAGTTTATGGCAAATATGAAATTGTTCTTTTATTATTCTAGTTTTCTTATCAATTGTTGTATCATATTTAAAATCAAAATGAAATTTGTGCCTATGAGCTTCTGGTACAGTATCTCTAACATTGAGAATAAAAGTTCTCCAATTATAACCTGGACAACCCATACGATTGAAGTATTGTATATCCTTATGTACATAAACAGAAATGGTACATACCTTAGCTCTAACAGTTATTTCAGCTAGTCTATCATGATACAGACACATATGAATAAGTGATCTTACAAGCAATACATTGGTACAATATAAGGATAGAATTAATTGATTAGGCTTAAATTGATTAAGTATAGAGGTTATATATTCCATTGTATAACTAAATGCAAATATTGTTCCTTGACCTACTGCATATACAGCTAATTCACACATTTTTTCTTTTTTAGCAAAGAATGGCCATAGTTTTTTCATGTAATAGGTACAGTCACTTAACATTTCATCTCTTATAATAAAACATACTCTTTTTATATTGTGACACCATTTAATCATATTCATTATGTGCTCTGGCACATCATCACCAAATTGAATACAAGTTTTGAAACAATCAGTGCTACCACTACCAAAGTAATTAATAAGTAGTTTTAATTGACCTTGTGGAGTTATCAGTCTAGTTTGGAATTCAATTAAAGTAATCATTTTATGTTTCATAATAGTTATTGTATGATTACTATCAAGTAAGTGGATAAGTGTTTGTTGAATGTAATATTCTTCTGTGTTTTCATCAGCACGTTTTTTTGTAGCCACATTCTTTATCAGTTCTAGTGTAAAACTCATGGGTACATATGCTAGAACAGCTGCTCCAACTTCCAATGGAACACCCTTCTTGAAGTATTGCATCATATTCTGTAGCCATAAGTATTCACTCTGAAAGTTTTTAATAGTGTCATGATCAGTTTAATGATATTTATTTGAGAGTAGACTTACCTTTTTAATGTACATTTTCTTGCCATTAATAACTTGTAATACTGCAGGTGACATTCCGTGACTGTTTGCCATGATAGAATATGTCTTTAGCTTCAAGTTCTGTTAATACGCGACGAAAGCAAATATTAGCAAATATAGCTAGTACGTCTTCTGCGTCAGGAATTCTATATGATAGAGGTTTTTTTCAAATTTTCAAACCGGTATCTCAATATACAGAAAAATATAAATTGAATTTGGATGCATACAGAATTATATTTAAGAATTTGAACAATCATCCAAATATTGCAACTGTTCTTTCAGAGGCAATAGACTGTACTTTCAGGTAATACTATCTACTTTTAAACATTTTGTATGTCTTATCTATCAAATCTTTTCTTCTTTTTTATCATGAAGGCATAGTGTTGGTGATCGTCATCCATCAAATGTTTATGTTGGTGTTTCTTTACAGCATGAAAATTTACCAGAATGTGTGTTTTTTGTTTGAAATTCCTTTGATGTTTCACATGCATTTATTAATTGTTGTTGTTTTTACAGCGTACATAGAGCATTTTCGTCTGGGATCAAGATTTAGTTGCATTGGTGCTGCCCAAGATATTGTCAACTTGTTAAACTCCAATCAGACAATAAATTTATCAGACAATTCATTGTATCTATTTGTGAATGTAATTGGTGAGTTTGTTCAATTTTTAATGTTATTATTTTCATTAATATATATATATATATTTCATAACATGCAGAACGATAATGACTGATCAGCCTGGTTGTTCACATTATCCAACAAATACAAGTGATAATCAAAGTGCAATTAGAATAGCATCTGATTTTTCTGATTCCGACAATGAAGATCTAAGCAATTTAAAAAATTATGGTAATGTAGGTAGACTAAGTGGTGGAAAAAGACGCTCAGTTTATCAAGATGTCACAACAGCAAGATTACGTCAGGCCATGTTAAAAGGAAAAAAGCGTAAGCATTGTGAATATGTGGTTGCATCAGAGCAGACTCTTGTTTATGCCATATGTTTGGCAGTGGCCAAGTTTAGGGCTTTCAATCCAGACAGAGGGAAAGAATCAAAAAATTATTGGCGTCGTGTAAGGCGTCATTGTGAAAAATGTCCATCAATAGAGCTTGAAAAATTAGCATGTCGTTTACGTATAGAGGCAGAATTGCCACCTTCAAACATTTTCATAGGCTTAGATTTTTTAGAGCGTATAGAGAGAGCTCCAATGTTACATGGCATTTCAATTAGAGTGTTTAAAGAAGGAACAAAGGAACAAGTATGGGGTAAATTCAAGTATCCAGTTAACAATCATGTGATTAATTTATGTTTATATCACCATGGTGGCTTCATATTTTTTGCTGTAATTTGGGGCATTGTGACATTTCTGAGTGCCAGAGGATATTGTGAAACATGTAAAGAGATTCAGTTTGATTTAAAAAGGCTGGTTTTTTTCAAGTGACAATTTTTTTAATTATGACAATTACAATAATTGTGTATTTATAATTACAGACATGATTGTCCCTTTCGATGCAATTATTGTGCAATTGTAAGAGTTGGATCTATTTATGGACATACAAGTTCACAGTCAGATTGTGAAAAGGTTTTTGGTGAAGATCGAATATGTCCAGATTGTTTGAGAAGATTTTTTTCAGCACAATGTTTTGAGTAAGTGCATTATATTTATTAATATGAGATGATTTATCACTTTAATAAGTGTAATTGGGCTTACAGGCAACATTTACATGTGCAAGGAACAGGCCGATGGGCAATGCCAAAGTGTTATAGTCAACGTTACTGTTTAAGATGTGGTCACTATTTCAGTCTCAAGAAACAGCAAAATGGAAGTTATTTAAACATGCATAAATGCCCAGAAGAAAGACTATATATTTGTAATTTTTGTAAACAAAAAATTCCCATGAATGATTCACATTTGAACTGTTTTCTACCAATTTTGAAACCAAAGAAAATTCAAAAATCAAGATCAATTGTATTTCTTGATTTAGAAACAAGGATTTGTGAGAGTACAAATCAACATGTGGCAAATTTGTTGACTACTGTGAGGTACGGCTTGATTGTCTTATAATTTCATAATTAGAGAATTTGTGATAGTGTAAACATTTTTTATTATTACAGTTCATGTTCACGTTGTTGGCGAAAGGATATGTACGACTCCTGCAATAATAAAAAGTGTGGGAAAGCAAGAGTGTCAGTCTGGCAGGGTGAAAATTGTGTTGAGGAATTTGTTGAGAATTTTTTCTCAATGGGTAAATTAAACATATTTTGATTTTTTCATAATTTTATTGAATTATAATATTGTTTGTTATTATTTTCAGAAAATGCTGATGCAACAATAATCAGTCATTTTGGAAGCAGATTTGACTTTCAGTTTTTATTATCTGCTCTTGCAAGTCAATGTAAAACTCCAGAAAAGACATTTACTCGTGGGAATAGAATTTTATATGCCAAGTTCAAATGTGGTATAAGATTGATTTGCTGGGCTAATTACATACCCACATCGTTGGAAAATTTGTGCAAATCTTTTGACGTTCCAGTTTCAAAATCGTGAGTTTGTTTGAAAAAACTTCTGACTTATATATGACCAGTTATCATGTTTATTTTACAGGTTTTTCTGTTATGATTTGAATGAATTGCATGTACAAGATGCATTTTGTCATTTGAGACCTACCTGGGAATTTCCAACTGGTGGCAGAGATACTGATGCATTTGAAAGGTATCATAGTGAACACTATGACAAGGTTTTTCCAGTTGCACAAGAAATGTCAGTATATTGTCAGAGAGATAGTTATGCATTAAGTTATGCCGCCATGAGATTCCGTGAGGAACTGATCAATTTGGTAAATGTAGATTTATTTGCAGAGACAGGAACATTTACCATTTCAGGATTGGCACTTAGAGTTTTTCAAAGTAAGTTATATTTGAAAGATTATTGTTTATAGTAAACTAATTTGAATAAATTTTCAGCTCAATATTTGCAAGAAAACACTCTATGTATTTATCGAGGAGAAAGTCTCATGGACCGTAATAGTCGTTTTGCTACAGCATTTCTTACGGCCTATGGTCGATATTTTGGTGTGAGTTATTTTTTTATTAATGAATTTGACTATATGAAAACAGTCGGGTATTTTTTTTTTTACAGTCTCATATACAACATGCTGGCAATGGTCGTGAGATGGTGGTAAATTGTGGGTCTAATAATTTCAAGGTTGATGGTGTTGAATATGAACAGAATTCAGATCAAATTGCAACCTTAATTGACATAAATGGTTGTTTTTGGCATGCATGCCAAATATGTACAAATGACTTACATGCAACAAAGTTTGTTCTTTATAAATGTAACATTTATAAATGTAATTAAATGATAATTTTACAGGCCGCACACATTGTTCGGAGGAAAAACGCCACTTCAAGTTCGAGAATTGAATTATTTGAGAGCCAATAAAATTGCTAAGGCTATTTCACCCATACATTATGATGTTTACTGGGAACATGAATGTCGCAATATTTTGAGTACTAACAGATTGATGAAACAGTATTTTACAGATGCGTTAGCCGATAAACCTTTGAATGTATATGATGCAAATTTTGGTTAGTAAAACTGTTTTAAAATGTGATGGCATTTTTTTATTTTATTTTTTATTTTTTTCAGGTGGAAGAATTGACACATTTCAAATTGGAATCTATGATAATATGAATGTGAACATGCCAAAGGCAGATTTTTTGGATTTTTGTAGTTTATATCCAGCAATGTGCTTAATGAAACCAATGGCCCATGGACCTGGCATAGTATGGTCAGAAGGTTCAATTCATGGTGATTTAAATGAATGGATTATGGTAAGTTTTTAATTATGTTTATATATCTGCATTGTTAAGTTTTGAAATGTGCTTGTAACATTTTCAGAATAATTTAGGTGTGGCAAAGGCATGGGTTCATTATCCTAGATCAGATATTTTTGTACCACCACTACCATTTCGAGCTAATCTACCAAATGGTGATGAAAAAATATTCTACAGTACATGTGCATCATGCTGTGTACAGCAAAATATGAATATATGTACACATAATTTTGAGGAACAAATTTTCAGAGGAACATGGACTACGGTAAGGTTTATGATTAAATACATATATATGCATACAATATAAGTTGAAAAATACAAAGGTTGAATTGAGTGCTGCAATTAAACATGCTGGTCTTAAGGTGATCCGAATTATTTCTGCACGCATTTATGAACCTCGGGTATGGACAAAGGAGAATGGTGCAGATTCTGGTTTAATCAGTGCATTCATATTGGAGTTTTACAAATTGAAATGCCAAGCAAGTGGTTAGTTCACTGTTAAAATTTTTTATTCATAGAAACTTATTATTTTAATTTTGTTTTTCTAATGCAGATGTACCACCTAATAAAACAGCTGAGGAATATTCAAATGAAATTTTTGAACGGTTCGGTATCAGGATTCCACCAGAATCATTTCATCCAAATCCCGTAAAACGTTCTGTGGCCAAACTAATGTTAAATTCATTGATTGGAAAGTTTGCACAGAAAAAAGGACATGTGAACACAGATTTTTATCATGATCGTGACAGTTTACTTAAAATGTTGGAAAATCCAAATGTCAATGTTCATTGGCTACAGGTATATTGTTCATTTTTTTAACACACTATATTCTTATTAATTAATGTAAATACTTATATTGACAGCATTTTGGATCAGCTGATGCAACAAAACTAGGACAGGAATCTGTTGTAATGCTTCAACATTCTCTGGATCAAGACTCTAGTTTGAGTCATGTTGGTCCAAACAATGCATTTAGCATGCCAATTATCACAGCATTGGTTACTGCTCATGCTAGAGTTGAATTATATGAGGCAATGTTAAAATTGCCTGAGGAGTCATTACTTTATACTGACACGTTAGTTGTAAAGATAATGATTGTTCACAAGTGCTTAAAAATTTCATTATTTATTTTGTAGAGATTCAATTATGACTTTGGATGGAACTAATTTGCATGAGTTATGTGGTCATTACCTGGGACAATTAACACCTGTTTTGAAGGACAGATACCATTTAAATCATGTTTGCATTGTTGGGGTATGTATTTCAATTATCATGGTAAATACATAGTTTAAAAATTATTTGATGCATTTTTTTCAGCCAAAACAATATGCATACACTGCAAGGCATTGTTCCAGTGGTGAAACATATAGAACGGTACGATTACGTGGCTTTGCAAGTTCTGCAGAGGTGGATGATCAGGGCTTTGGAAATCGAAAACCTGCTGTGACATATGAGAATATGTGTGATGCTGTAAAATCACTATTAGAAAGCACTTCAGTCAAGAAACTTGGAGTAAATCAATTAAACTTTATATTAACTAAGGATTTTAGAGTGTGTTTAGATGGTCGACAAAAAACTTATAAGCCTGTATCAAATAAGCGTTTTTTTATTCCCCCAGGTGTTGGCGGGGCAAAGGTTGTGCGTACATATCCCTTTGGTTATAATCGTCTGTAGTTTTATTTATTATTATTATTATTATATTTTTTCTATGCCATTTTATACTAGTTGACAAAAAAACTAATAAAAAACACATACAGGCATTTAATTATAATTATTATTGACTAACATTCCAAACTATCAAAATTGATTTGTCAAATTCTTCAGCAATTCCTTTACATTCTATTCAATTATCATCAGCATTGGAAAGGTCATTACCACTAACATCAGCAACTACAGGTGGCTTTCAGCTTGACTCAGTTCGAATCATCAAGGAAACTGAATATCAGCACTTGATAAATTGTCAAAAGCAATTGGACTATTTAAAAAGTTTGTTTATTTCAAACCTATTACAAAGCAATAAATAGTAATAATTATATTTTATTTATTATCCTACAGAATGTCCAATAATACCACAAATGCTGGCAACTGGGATGATGATGTTACATACATCGGACCACCCAGTAACACAGGAGGTACAGACAACACAGCCACAGCAAATAAGCCGAGCAGAGGCGGTGGGCGTGGTGGGGGGCAGAGAGGACGACCAAAAGCATCAATTCTTGGTGGAAAAAATGGAAAAGGAGATAAACCAAAACTTATGTCCATCACTTCAACAATTGGTAATGAGACCACCCCCCCTGGTATGTTATATTGACAATATGTTTTTTGTAAAATATAATTTGTTACAAATCTTTCAGAATATCTCAATTCACGAGAAGCCAATGCAATTCACAAGAAACAGATGGGACGTGGGGGGCATTCCAGCAGTCTCATCAACAACAATAGTGCACACAAAGGTGGGGCCAATGGAAAGACAGCCACAAAAGATCAACAAGATCCTCCAGAACATGAGCAGCAAGAACAACAGGAAAATCAAGAAGGAGAATGGTGGGATGAAATAGATGTCAATTCCAGCGACAATAGTGAGAATGGGTTTGAATATTGTGGAAGTGATTTACAAATGCTAAGGCGTACAAGACCAAGAAGACTTGAAACAGATATTATTGGATTATCACATGTAGATGACAGTGGACAAAAACAACAACAACAACAAGGAGTGAAAAGACAACAGCCACAGAAAGTAGTAGAAGATCCAAAAAAGGGTGCAAAGAAGAGAAAACAGGATGTAAAAGGAGATTGTTCAGAGTGGAGTGAAACAATGGTTGTGGCTAGTAATGAAGATGAATTATTGGAAAGTCAAACCACTGGGAATAATGAGGAAGAAGAAGAAGAAGAAGAAGCAGATGACGGCATTCTGAATGAGGCTTTTGATAACATAGAAAATGAACAACCAAAAAAGGATTCTACACCAAAAACAAAGGGTTCTGCTGGAGATAGAAAATATGTAGGTCTGACAGAATTTGAACGCGGTGTAGCCCGCATCGATACATTTGGGCGGACATCACATCTTGCTCGTTGGTTGTTTTTTTTATTTATATTTGATGTAAAACCTTAATAAAAGTATGTTGCATTTTTTCTATTACAGGTGGAAATTCAAAACTGTTTGACATTCCATTTATGAAAAAGGATGTGCTCAGTGGACCTCCATTCCCTCTAACACCACCTAATGGCATCATCATCTGGCTTTGTAGGACCTGTCGTGATATTTCTCAGCGAACAAAGGGGAAGGCATATCACAATGGACGTGTTATATTCACTGTTGACTTGTGCAAGGTTAATTTATTATGTATTCAATGAAAACACTTCATAATGAAATCAAATTTAATGTTTTTTTATTTTTTACCTAGCCATGTCGAACCCTGAACTGCGAGGTGCGGGATTGTTTTGCCAATCAAGAAAGTCTATATGGTACAATGTCAACTACAGACATTAAAGAGGCACATAAAAAGTTTCCATATCAAGAACAATATACTCAACTGGCCAGTGCCCCATTCACTTTGACACGTACTGAGGTCCTTGTGATTTTGATGTGTGAATATTGCAGGTATGCAATTTATATATATTTTATATTATAATTGATTATATAAACAAAAACCAAATGTTGTTTTTAGGGTTGTAACATCGGCTCGGAAAAGTACTCGTGATGTGAATGGAAGATGCCGGGTTAGTTTATTGCATATTCATATTTAATTATAAATAATTATTTTTATTAATTTAATTTTGATATTACAGCTGACAATTGATTTATGCCAAAAATGTGCTGATGTGAATGGTGAAGTATGCATGTCACTACATCCAACAGAAGCAGAATTGAATCGATCAAAAAGTAAACGAGAGTATTTTGCTGGTATGGATAATAACAGTGGTAGTAGTAGTGATGTCAAAGTGATACACACACATGGAAAGTGTGTACGTGATTAATCATGACTCATGTATTGACATATATGCATGTGATTTTTAGGCTTTTTAGGCATGTAACAAAATCATTTGTTGTTCATTATTGACCTTTTATTGTTTTTTGTTTTTGTTTTCATGTTTACTATTATTATTATTATTGTTTTAAAGGTCAAGTTGATTGAATAAAAAATATAAAAAATTTCTTCTTTTTTCTACAGAAACAAAATAATTTGAGAAGAAAAACATAAAAGATGCAAAGATTACATCATTCATTTCCTATGTTAATCTTTGGCTCATCAGATAAAATTTATGCAAATAGTTTTTCATAAAATAAAGAAGAAAATGTATGTGTGAAATGATGTTTCATTTCTCTTATACATAGTCTTAGTTATTGTTTATGAGTAGTTATTTTTATAAATTTTCAAGTTCTGGAAAAACTACACTATTAATTGAACTTATAAAAAATCGTCTATTGATTTATGACCGTCCACCTGATCATTGTCTCTTTCTATTTAGTTATTGGCAAGAAAAATACCTAGCATTGAAATCCTGTGCTGAATTTGGCCGTATTGAAGATTTTTGTGACTCCTGGCGTACCATAGTCAGATATAAAGAGGAATTGGATGAACGATCAAATTCAAAAGATTCACATTTATTGCTTGTCTTGGATGATCTTTCAGCAAGTGTTGCATCATCTATTGAAGTTGATGACACTGACGGAGACGGAAAAACTACACGTTCATCAACACAAAGTAGTGGCAATCCTACACGTCTATTACGTGACTTGGCGCAAGGGGCTGCTCGACATCATAATATATCATTAGTAGCAACACTACAAAGTTTATTTGACACTCAAGTGAGTCATTATCAAGTGATTTTTTTATGCAACCATTTTTTAATTATTTATAATGAGAAACCAACCACATGTGCAGAATTTGAAACAAAGCCGTAGTTCAAGTGTGTACTTCGTTCTATTCAGGTTGGGGGTTGGCATTATACTTTTTTATTCTTCTAAATTCATAAATATATTCAAGTAAATACATTTCAGCTTTCCATCTGATGCATTGACTACAAAATCATTCGCACAACGTTGGCAAGATCCAGCTCTATTCATCGGAGCATATAAACAAGCTATTTCAGATAAGAATTTTGGTTATTTATTCGCAAATTCTGATCCATCTATTCCTGATGATTTAAGACTATCAAATTCACTCTTTCCCTGGGATAAAGATCGTGTTTTTTATCAGTGGGAAAAGTTATCTACAGATTCTGGTGGAGACGTGGTGAAAAAGGGAGAACAGGACAACGATCAAGATAAGCCACGATTTGCCCCACTGTCTAGACGTGCACATAAACTTGGTCGTAGAGTTGTTGCAGTAGCTGCTGATTTGGCAATTGAGCGTGTTTGTGATTCAGATGAGTCATTTCGAAAGGACATTTGTGCAGCAGGTGGCCCATTAAAAGCAAAGTGGTCAAATTTGAAGCGTCAACAGGAACAACAACAACAACAGTCTATTTCCAAAGAACAAAAAAGGAAGAATAAAAATGACCAGTCCAGTGAAAAATGGACATTCCAAGATCACCCCCCCCTACACAACCACAGCAATTGGAGCAGGGGCAACAGCCAAACGGTGAACAGAAGCCACCCCCCATAATTAAACGAAGGAAAAGTACAAACAGACTATCACGCAACTGGTTAATTTTGGAAAAATTGGCACATACAAAAACATCTAAGGAGCGTCGGAGTATGATTAATTCTATATCTGATGATGCATTACGCTGTTTACAAGATGTTATCGCAAACTTAATGTCTGGCATAATTCAAATAAGCCAAAAACAGAAGAAAATTCTTAAACGGTATAAACGCAAATTTATGACTGTTTTGTCTGGCAATATACATGAAAACTCATTACGTCGTATATTATTAACTTTGTGTGATGGTCAAGCATTGTTAGTTTTGTTAAAGTCATTTTTTTCACGTTATGCGCCCCCCCACATGCAAAAGGCAGCAGCTGCAGCGGCTAGTGTAGGCCGTCAGGGTAGTCGACGTCGTCACTAGTTGTTGTCATATACTATTTAATTTTGCTTGTTGTTTTTTGTTGTTTTTTTTTCTATACGTGCATTTGTCAATGTTGACAATTATGATGACTCATTATATTGAATTGTTTTTTGTTTTTATAGAATGCATTTTTTTTCAGTGCGATTATTTTTTAAACAAATTTATCAAAATAAACAATAAATTATGACAAATTTCAGCACTATTACAATTAAATAATGATTATTGTAATTGTTTCTATTGTTAATTATGACTGATGCTGCAATAAAGCAAAATATTGATGATCATAGAGTTGGTGGTGGTGGTTCTCGAAGAAAGGCTTATCGAAATCCACTATTTGATTCTGTGAAAACTGCACGAATAGAAGCTGCAAATGATTCAAATTTATATGCTCAAACTGTGGCAGATAATGAGAGATTAGCACACTTTCTTCATGGTGCAGCAAAAAAACACCGTGGTCAACATTTGAAAGAGCTACGTGGAGTTGTCGATCCCTCTATTCCGGCCATCCCACCAGAATTAATTCTAGAAGAAGCACATAAACTTCAGGAGAATATAGCAGACAAAGCTCATGGTGCGCCTGTACCACACAGTGCAAATGCAGTTCCATTACCATATTCACCATCACTAATACGAGCTAGTTTTGCGCCAGAGCATCGTGCCGCAGTTGATAAGGTACTAAAGTATTTAGACCCTATAGCATTAGAACTTTTAGATCCACTAGGAAGGGTCAAGATCCCAGGCAGTAATCAACCAGGTGCAGATTTTTTTGATGTGTTACATCATTCAATTGTTAAATCTGTGTCTGGGGGACCCCCACCTGTTGGATCAAAACATTTTTGGAACAAGTTTTTGGATCATGCAAAAGGAGCAGGAGCCTTAGACGAAGAAGGTGAAACAACAACACTATCTGAAGGCACTGTAGCAGATTCAATTGCATTGCCACATGAAAAAGCAGAGGAAAGTGCTACTACTTCAAATAAACAAAAACCAATTGAAAGAACGCCAGGAGGGCATAGTGGGGCACATCAATCACCGCCACCAACAATTGTATTGGATAGTGATATTGATGACGGTGCTGAACAAAGTGCAATAGAAGAAGAAGAAGACGAAGAAGAAGACTACAGGAGTCGTACTGGTGGCACTGATTACGAAACTACTGGACAAGAGGGTACATTTGAAACACCACCATCTGGAGACGAGCCTAGTATTAAGAAACGAAAACGTAGTGCGACTACTGCATTTGCTACACCTCGGGGGCGTGGCACCTCTGGAACAAGCAGGTCATCAATAGCACTTGCTGCACGACAAAAACAACAGCAAGCATTACCAGTGCCGACAGCACCATTGGAGAAAGCTACAGATCGTGGTGGAGCTGGCCAAGGTCGAGGTCGTCCACGTGGTCGCCCCCGTGGTCGTGGTCGTGGGGCAGCGGCCTTAGCTGCAGCTTCTGCAGCTTCTGTCAGAACAGCTTCTGATGATGTTGATAGTGACAATGTTGTTGTTCGGAAATATGGGACAAGAAGCGATGCAGGTGCTAGAGAAGAAGTACCAAAAAATTACACAGAAGTTATGAGAAAAGAATATGGACATTAATTGCTAAATTGATTGTTTAATTATTAGTATTCTAATTCTCATCATTTTTTATTACTATTACGATTAGTACTATTTACAATGCATAAACAATGGGCTGAAAAAATTGGTGGTGCAAAGTGGTTGAGAGCACAACACAATCTTCCTACGGACACGTGGAAACAACATGTACTTTTAAATGAGCCAGCATATTATTTGAAAGGTCATCCATCTTGGAGGCGTGGCTTTGAACGTTTGCCAATACTTGTGAGTTAAACTATTTACTTTTTAATAAAATTAAAAATTAATTAATTAATTAATTAAAAAATGTACAGGTTAGTGGACCTGATCGCTTTTGGTCAGTTGATTTAATGGTCATGCCAGAGCGTGACATACCTGTCAATGACAATTGTCGTTACATTTTTGTCTGCTGTGATGATTTCACAAATGAAGTTTGGCTTGAACCCCTAAAACAAAAGACTGGTATTGAAGTGACTGAGGCATTCAAGACAATAATGTCACGAAATAATGGGCGAGCACCAATGAAACTACGATCAGATTTTGATCGTTGTTTTACATCACTACCCTTCCAAAAGACGCTTTATAAGGTAATATCATTGACTTTTACACATTCATTTCTACCCCCTCATATATGTACAAACGTTGTTTGCAGATCAAGTGCAAGTTTGCACCGGCTGCTGAGGATGTAACTCGATTGCCAAAACTTGACTGTTTCATACGCAATATTCGAAAACGTATTGAGATGTACCTGATTGCTGTTGAGGAGAAACAACAACAACAACAACAACAACAACAACAACCTTCTTCTTCTTCTTCTTCTTCTTCAACAACACATAGAAGATGGATTACTATTCTCCCTGCAATTGAACAACAAATGAACACTACTCGAACACGTGCATTATTTGGAGCTGCGCCAGTGGAAGTTTCACAGCCACAAAGTGCAAATGCACATGCACTATTGATTGCACGTCAATTGCGTCATAGGCGGAGACGTGCACAGCCAAATACAAATTACAGTGGTACAAGTCGACAGGCAGCCGATTTAGCACATGAAAAACTCTCAACGCTCACTGGCTGGGTTCGCCTTTCAAGACCGCCCCCGAGTCAAGGCAACCCCATAAAAATGGTAGCACGTGAAAAGTATACACGTGAAGTGTTTCCATTGGGAAGACGTTTTACACAGACAGATAAGCCAGATACATATTACGTACTAGATCCAATGGATGAAAATTTGGCACCATTACAAGGACGTTTCTATAGACAAGAGTTGATTCCGGCTGCACAACCTGAGAACACAAAGCCACCATCATCACCAGCATCAACACCGCCATTGTTATTATCTCTTGATGAGATTATTCAACAGCAACGACAACAACCACAACCACAACGACAACAACAACAAGAACAAGGTGAGTCAACAACTACTATAACAACAACAACAACATGCATTATTGCACCATCACCACCACCAGTAGTATTGTGTCGTCACTGTCACCACCACAACTATCTCCACATCGATATCAGTGATGTTTCACACTGATTTTAGGGCGCGCGCGCGTAACTCGCGACGCCTGCGGCGCCGCGCCGGCGAACCGCGTACAGAGGACCCGCCCCAAGCGTTCAGTCAGCGCCTTTGCGGATCGCCCCCGGAGGGGGCGAGCCGCAAATGCGCTGACTGACGCTGCGCTAAATGGAAACCATATGTTGTTGTTGTTGTTGTTGTTGTTGTTGTTGTTGTTGTTGTTGTTCTATTTATTTATTTATTTATTATGTTTTTTGTCTACTAAAGGTTACGACGTTAATGACAATGGGCTACGACATTGGCGACAACATCAATCATGGCAAGGACAACAACCACAACAACAACAACAACAACAAAAACAACAATTACAACAACAAAAACAGAAGAAAACTACTGAAGAACGTCCCCCAGTACCAAAACGTTCATCACATTCACAGCCACAGTCACAACAACAACAACAACACAAACAGCAATCACAACGGATGGATATTGATGGTAACAGTGATGATGATGATTACAGTAATAGGCGTGTATTACGTCCACGCCTCAAGCGTCATCATAGACAGTGATATTGTAATAGAAAAAAGTGGGGTTGTAAGAGTGATGAATCATGCTGTAGGGTAATCATTACAACACACTGCATGTGATTACCATCATCAGTTTTTTCTCTATATATTAGATTGCCGCTATTACAAAAGTTTCATTTAGTTCTATCTTTTTTTATATTGTGCATGTGCACTTCTTTCATATTTACAGTAGTAGTTGCTATAATAGATTGTTTGACTGATATTATTTTTTTACTTTGCTTGTTATTATATTGTTTTTTCAATAGTAATAATAATAATAAAAATAATTGAAAAAAATTTGCACTCATTCTTGATAATATCGATATTCTACTATTGACATATAGATAACTCCTCATCAAACATTATTGGAATAATTTCATTATAAATTAGACGACGACAACTATGCGACAAATCGTCTATCTTAGTTCCGACAGACAGTGGAATGAACAGTCAAGTGCACCAAGTTTTTTTGCCAAATTTCCAGCTCATTCATTTGCACAGCTGGAACAAGAACAAGCAGAAAAAAGTTAGTTAAGGTTTTTTTTTTCACCTTAATCATGTGTTTTTATATTAGTTTTGTTGTTTTAATTATGTGGTCAACACTATACTACAGGATTACCATTGTCATCAGACAGAGAAACTGTTGAAGACAGTACTAATAACAACAACAACAACAACAACAGCAACAGCAACAGGAACAACAACAAAAACAATCACAACAACAACAACAACAACAACAACTACAGCAATTTTACCAAGGCTTCACCAATTGACGACGGCAGTACAGTAGTCTTGGAAGAGACATTCAAACGGTGTGCAGACATACAAAATCGTGCTGATTTCATCAGTCTTGTGGATTTGGAATTGTGGGGGTCCCCGGTTTTTGAAGGCAAGGATTCATCACCTGCATTTATTGTTATCGACTGTGCCGGTACACTGATTTGGTGTCAAGTTGATATTTCAAGTGTACTTTCATTTCCGAGCAACAGTGCAGAAGATTGGGGTCAAGTTGTTGAAAGAGAACTTAATGCTATCTTAAACGGTAGTAGTGAAAGACTGGACAAGTTTGGCTATAAATTGAAGGAATTAGATCAATCGACTGCTGCTCTTCTATCTAGATTGGAGCCAGGATTCTTTAGGTGGCTACAAGACGGTGCGAATAAAAATGAAAAAATCAAGGAGCAACAACAACAACTACAAGAACAGCAGCAGAAAAGGTCAACACAAGAGTCACAAATGGGGGAGAGTAAAGAGAGCAACACAACTGAATACAATCACATCGACACTGAGAAAAAACCTCGGCGTAATGAGTCTACAGCAGCCAAAAAAGAAGGACAAGAGAGCATCACCACAGATGCCATCATTTCTGCCGAAAATGAGTCAAACATTGACCACATCGAATCCGAATCAGCTGTCAAGCCCATCTCCATTGACAATAATGCCAGTGTCAGGAGTGAGGGGCGACACAAAATCAAAGAGTATAAAAAAGGAGCAGGACAGAAAAAGACTAGCATTGACAGCGGGGGCGGGCAGAATGAATCGACGCATCTGTCCATTGAGAAACGAGGCTCTGGGAGCCAGCTCGAAACTGGCACACTTCACGTCATGGACATATCCTCGAACGGGGAGAAATCAACTGGTGGCAAAATTAAAGCCATCCTTCACATCAATGACAACGGGGAAAATAACGACAACGGCAACACCGAAACAGATATCCACAAAGGGGACACCAGCCAACCCACAATCAACACAGTCAACGAGTGGAACGGGGATGACAGCAACAAAATCATCTCCGGCAACAGTGACACAGTGATGAGTGAGTATGATAATAATGATAGTTTTCTCGAAATGGATGAATTTGGAGAAGAAAGTGATAGCGATTTTGATGAAGATTTCCCTGTTGAACATGAACAGATTGACACAGAAGATGCTTTTGAGGTTGGCGACAATAATAATAATAATATTAACAATGTAAACATTACTTTGTCATAGCAACAACAAATTCATTTGTTTTCCATTTTCAGAACAATGATGATGATGAAACCAAGATGGCGACTGCGAACAACAAGTCTCGATTGCAAAGATCAAAGCGAGATCTGAAGGCTAGAGCAATGTACACAATTCAGAAACGACAAACTTTCAACAGGCCAATAGAGATTAATACAGATTTGAATGAAGAAAAACTGAATGAAGGCCTTTTCAAAGTCAAACGAATTCTCACAAACAATGCATACAAGTTGCCAAGTGGATGGATAACACATGTCACCACCTCCCAACTTGATTATTGGCTATTGAAAAAGCTAAAAGAGACATTGATTTTACATGGAAAAATGTCCACGACAGATGCAGCAGTTGTAGTTGCAGATATGATATTGGAGAATGAATCACCAATAGCTGGAGATGGGGGGCGTACAAATGCACTACTATTTGAATCAAGTGTTGAAACACCATCTCTGATTGGTGTGCGACGCTTTGCAATCAAGAATCCAGATCCAAATCTTGTGACTAGAATGTATTTAAGTGAAAACTTAGCGGCTGAGCTCGGCTTTGTTACTGTAACATCTGGTGGCAACGTTCCAGCCAATCAGATTGATTGGCAAGATGCCGATAAAGTTCAGTACGGTTTCAGCAGTAGGACAAGACGTATCTATGCAACAGTACCACATCAATTGAATCTGCGTCGACGTGTTCAAGTGCGCTGTGATAGTATAGAGCCCATGTGTTCAGTGTTTCAATCAGAGGAAAAACCGCTATTAGCTGTTTTCACATGGAAGCCAGCATTGCATACACCAGATAGTGGTTCTAATGCCTGGCTAGGCTCACGTCGAACATATGTCTATGAACCACAAATACCACATTTTGTTCAGTTAAAACAGGTATGTTGATTTTTTCATTGCTTTTTATTATTATTATTATTATATTCAATGTATAATTATAGATATTTATTTATTTATTTATTTATTACAGACACCTACCAGTGGTTGTGAAAAAGGTCTCAAATTAACACTGCATAATCATTGGGGAAAACCATTCCGTGTTAATGGAATCGTTTTTGCAAGATGTGCCCTAACTGGTTCAGATGCAAGTGGCATGGCAGATACAAATTGGATTTGATCATTAGTCATTTTACTACATTTCTTCTTACTATTATTATTATTATTATTGTTATTGTTATTGTTATTGTTGTTGTTGTTATTGTTGGTCATTGTTTGTTGTAACTCACATAGGTGTTTTTTCTTTCATATATGCACATACATGCATACATGCATGCATAAATACATCATACATATACAATTTGCAGTAATCTAATACTACAATTTAACATTAAACTGGCTACAAGAAAACGACATTGTGGTCGACCTTCAAACTTTCTATCATCAACAGGTCACCAGACTACTAGCTGTAATTCATATTTACATTTTGCACCTTACGGTACACATTGGTTTGATAATATGGCCAATGTTCCAGATGGTGTTTTCACCAAGGAATATTGGGCTCAACAATTTGATGAAAATCGTGGCGATTTAGAATCTACAAATAGAGATAAATGGTCTAGTGCTATGCTCGCTGAATTATCCTCTCAAAGATTGATAACACCAAGTAATTTGGATAAATCTGATGTGAACCTTCAACAACAACAAGAACAATTTCAACGAGAAACAGGTGAACCTGCAGCTCCCGCTGGTGATTTACACTCACAAAAGCCACCAATTAATGGTACAAAAACAGAACGGCAGACAGGTATAAAGAAAAATATCAGTAAAATTAATAATAATAAGCAACAAAAACAAGAGTCAATTCCATTAGTACAACCACCAAATCGTAATACTTGTAACAATAAGCCTACGACTGCAAATACTGCTGGAATAACAGTTTCTACTGATTGGCTGTAATATTTAATAATAATATAATAAAACACAATGGTGATATTGATGTTTTTAATTATGATGCTTAAATTCATGTTTTTATGTTTATTAGTAAAAAGTTGTCTTGTAACGTTTTTTTATTGTTTCTGTTTTGTTTTACTATTTCTATTTCATCGTTTGTTTTGTTATCAATGACTTAGTGAAATAAATTAATAAAAATAATAATAATTTGATTTGTTCACTTGTGCATACATGCAATGATTGTAATGAAGGTATTACATTCACATAATATTTAAGAAGTGATGATTTTCTATGTTTGTTATTTTCACTCATATGGAGTGAATAGTGATATAATCAACATAAAACAATAAAGCTATGCTATAATGGCGTCAAATCAACCTGCACGAATTCTTAGTCCAAGAAAACAATTATTGGACAGTGGATCGCATTTATTGCCATGTCCACCAGAGTTTCGTCCAGGTGAGCGAAGTGATGTCTACTTATTTAATGATGTTTTCATACATTCATACATATATGCATATCAACAGATGCATTGCCTCCAACCCAAGCATATGTAAGTCACTGTGAACGAGAACAGCTCTTACAAATCAGCGAAGGAAGCGAAACATCTCCATGTGAGTGGAAAATTTTTATTTTTTGCTTGTTTTATTATATTTATGTAAGTACAGTCTCAATATTGCAGATGTATTCACAACTGTTGCATCCAGCACTGGATTATTGGATTTTTCATCTTTAAATTTGCATGTGGTCATGCGTGTCAAAACAAAAGATGGTCATCCCTTAAAAGAAAGTTATGAAGCAAACAATGTTTTTTCCACAGAAGCATTAACATTAAGAGACCAAATTGCATATGTACCAAACCCATTGGAAAGTCTTTGGGATGGCATTGAGATTTTTCATAATTCATTACTCCTCAGTAGAGAATCACTTTATGGCAAGAAAGCGTATATAAAGAAATTATTACAAACAAGTGGTGTCTACCGAAGGACACAATTAGCAGCTAGTGGGTATGTAATTTTATCTCTTACTTAATAAAAAAATAAAAAACTTTTTTTTAAATACATAGCTGGGTTGAAATGAACGATGAAGATGCCCCCATGGTGGAAACAAATTTATCGGAGTTTTATAAAAATAGATGTAAACCAGTATTTAAAACTCAAGAATTCTATGGCCGCTTGGCATTAGACTTTGGTGAACAGGCTAAGCCTTGGTTGGTTGTTTACTAAATATACATACTAATATTTTATATAGTCTTATTTTTTATTATAATTATAGGCATGCAGGGATGCAATTGACTATAGTTCTTAGAAGAGTCCCAGATATGTTAATGTTTGAGTCGTTTACAAGACCAAGTGATGACATAGCTAAACTACAGATTGAATTTGACACTTTGGAATTATCCGTGCGTAAAATACATCCAGTATGTTTCTTTTTTAGTTTTCATTCCTTATTGAACTGAAACAATTGAATGCGCATGCATACAGGTAACATCACTATCTATCGCACTGGCAGATCGTGTCAAAACACATGGCATTTATCACTCATTTCGCCAGTATAATGTGGGGCAAATGTTTCTAACAGAAGGTGGGGGAAAGGGAAAAAAATATTTTTTTTTAAATTTAAAAAACTTTTTTTAAACTTTTTAAATTATAGACAGAAAAGCAACATCTTCTGTAGTATGGCAAAAAAAATTTAAAAAAATTTTTTTAAAATTTTTTTTAAATTTTTTTTAAAATTACAGGCGCAAGAGCAGCACCTCCCATAGCTCTTGGGACTCAGGTTGGCAGGCTTCCAAGGGGGATAATAATCTGTATGAGTGCAATAGATTCAACCACCCCACAAGCTACAAATAGAGCAAGACATAATTTTGTTCCTATGAGTATATCTGATCTTGCTGTTCAAATCGGCTCACGACTTTGTCCAAATCGCCCCTTACGATTTCAATGGGGGAAAATGGGTAGTTCAGATATATTCCGAGAGTGTTATGCACTAATGCAGGAGTGGACAAGTATTCAAAATGAGATTACAATGGAAAAGTTTGTAAACTGTCAGTTTTTTGTTTGTATAAGTCTATGCAATGACAAAGTTACAAGGTATGTTTTTTTCAATCTTTTTTGTATTTTTCAATTTTTAAAAACAACATGTTTAATCTCATTATTTTGTTCAGCAATTCCTGGGAGGCATTAACGACTGGGGATGCATTTCTTAATTTAACTTTTTCAAGAGCTGTACCTCGAGGAGGGGTTATTTTGTTTATTATCTTAATTTTTTCAGATTATATTTATATATTTTAATTTTATTTTTTATTCACAGGTGATCTTGTACACAATTATGGTCAATGATGCGTTTCTAAAAATAGGTAAAAAAAATAAAAAAATAAAAAAAAATTATTTTTTTTTATTTTTTATTTTTTATTGTGTA
Organism: Sphaerolaimus hirsutus; assembly: GCA_964036195.1. NCBI lineage: Eukaryota > Metazoa > Nematoda > Chromadorea > Monhysterida > Sphaerolaimidae > Sphaerolaimus > Sphaerolaimus hirsutus. Next base: position 29,574,596 of record OZ038450.1, on the reverse strand, counting down.
AATATACTTATCTCATATCTTTTCAGATGCAACAAATACAATTCACACTCAACAAGTACATTCATGATTGTTATTGTGATTTTATTTTTAAATTGTTATTGTTTTTTATTATGATTTTAATTACTCAAACAAAGTTTTTTTTTATTTTAATTTTATTTGAATATCACCATGTCACCATAAAAAAGGCTGTCATCATGCTTAATAGTCTTGCAACAGATGTTATGAGCTGTAAGAACTGAGGGCGGTAGTGAAATGACTAATAGTTCATGTTTCGTTTCTGTTGTTGTGTATTTCCTTTTGTTTGTTAAGTATTTTGTTTTGTAGGAACCCCAACTAGTGAATAAAAAATAAGTGATTAAAAGTGAAAAATGCAGTGTAAAAATATAAATAAGTGAAGCCCCTCTGGGGTGAACATGTAAGAATACAAGCCTACAACTACATGTTTACAATGTGGACACTGTAGTACATGAAATGTATTTTGCTTGTACCATTATATATGATTATTGATGATAAAAAAATTGTATGCATATAAAAAACACATAAATCATTTGTATATCACATGGTTATTATGTATATCACATGATTTTGCAGTTTTCCATGCATTGTTCCTGTCATTGTATCACATAGTTTTGCAATTTTCCATGCATTGCTCCTGTTTTACTACCATATGGCCTTCACAATCACAGTGAGCACACCGAATGAAGAAATGATGTGTTGCTCCCTTCGTATTGCAGAAGCTGTAATAATGTAATACATTTACAATTAATAATCAAAAATATCAAATAAATATAATAATAATAATAATAATAATAGAACTAGCCGACAGTCTCGCCAAAACTCAAAGCCATTTGTATATGATGTGTCTGTTACATTTTCAGGTTCCCATTGAACATGACCAGTCATATTGGGATCAGTTGACCCAATTCCCCTGGCATATGCAGAGCGCAATGGATACCTGGGTTCTTGATTTGGGTTAAAATGAAACTGTAACACTTCCACTATTTTTTTCTCAACTCTTTTCCATTGTCTAATTTTTGCCATGATCAATCCATCCATATTCACATATTGAGACTCAGGCTTTCTCCAAAATGGCATTTCTGTTGGTGGTGGCATTAATGCTCTGTCATTGATCTTCTGTGCATCAGTCTGCTCAGATACTGATGGACAATGTGTTGCATTGATGTGTCTGTGGTGCATTTTTTGTACTACAATCATTCCAGCAAAAAGCTTGTGCAATTCAGCCATTGTTGTATCTCGTGGAATCTGTAAAAATACAATAAAAGTTATGATTTATGAGAGATAAATCACACATGAAACATACATGTCCCGATGCCTGGATTTTGATTTGCTGTGTCTTTTGATCAATTACTGCTTGTATGATTGGAAGCTTATATACTGGATATGGTGGTTCTCCATGACCTCTCTTTGTAGCAACATACATTCTGAAATCATTCATTTTTCCTCCCCTTTCCTTGGTCAGACTTGACATTGATGATTGATCATTGACTGTTGGCGGAAGATCTATAATCTGTCCATTTTCTGTTAAAAAACTTCTGTCCAGGTCAACTCCATTTAAATCTCGATTTCTTCTCAATGTCAATATAATTGGACTGTTGAAATTCACTCTGTGTGTTGTTCCTGATATCGGACGTTGCAACCTTACTGGACAACCTGACCTCAAATGATCCGCGAAAAGTTTGGCCACAATATCTATATCTTCAATTGTATCCTGTTGCATGTGCACTCTGCCCATGTTTCCTGGCAACTCCCATTGTACTCTCCATTGAAAAATTGGCAAATTCAAATTCTGGTCTTTATTCATTTCTGCCAAATTGAATTCTACTGCATATGAATTTTGCATCACTTGATGTTTGATACTTGCCAAAGTAAGTGCCATAAAGATATTTTCAGCTTTTTCTGACAGTATTGCCACATTTTGTTCTGCTCTACCAATGGCAACTTCACATTCAATTCTCCAACGAGTGAATTCATAAAGTTGATCAGCATTTCGTCCCTTTTGTTGTGGCCTAGTAGCTTTCTTTTTATTCTGTGTTGATGTATCCTGAGCATTTGCAGTTGTTGATACCACTTTCTCAGCTGTGTACATTGGTGGAGTACTGATCACTTCTACTGATGTCTCCATTGATGATGATGATGATGATGCTTGCATTTTATCCTTGACCGTTGTCTCTGTTTGTGCTGGCTGTAGTGTTGCTGATGATATAACTGAAAACTTGCCTGTATTCAAGCCCCACTTTAAAAATGCATTTATATTCTTCTTGACAAACTCATGTTCTATTTCTGCTGAACTGCTTCTGGCCATCCAAGCTTCTTTCTCGCCACCTGACGCAGCTGGTCGGTCATTTTCGGCAAAACACCTGCGATTGGGTCCAACTGAAGCAGATCGCAAATTGCACTTTCCTCTGCTCCTCGAACAAGAGAACTCATGTCCGATTCCGGGCATAGCCCTCGTGTTGAATGACTCGATGCTTTCACGCTCATTACTGACAGGGCATCCAGTTCTGTCATTGCCTGGTATTCCTTCATTGATGGATCGTTTCTGATCATTTCTGATAGTTTTCTCAGTGCTGGCAGATTCAAGCGCCGGCGTGCAATCTGTCTCAGGCGTGCACACATCTCTAATGGTGTATCTGGATCCATTTGCAGCATTTCCTTTATTTTTGCTGTTTCCACTGGTAGATTTTCCATATCCAGAAGAAAGTTGTTGTCTGCTAGAGCTTCTTGTCGTACTTTCTGTGTCATGTTTATTGGACTGCACATCACCACCACATCCTCCATATTTTGTTGATTTGTCTCTTCCATCTTTGAGCTCTTTGAGGATTCTTTGCATGTTTTCTCGTCGTCTTGCTGCAAGCAGTTCATTGCATTGTTTTTCTCTACCTGTCTTAATTCTGCACTCATCTTCGTACTTCTTAGCATCATTGTCTGTGGGGATGGTGATTGTGATGTGCTGCTGTTGAGATTCCTGTCGCTTTCGTTCTTGCACTCTCTTTTCCCATGCTTCTTTAGCCTCATGTCCCTGTTTACTGCTGAACGATTCCTGTCTATCTGTCTCACTGGCGAAAACAACCGTCGCTGGGCGAATGTTTTCGAGCTGTTGCTTTGAAAGTGTTGTCCTCCTTGCTGTTCTGGTGCTTTGATTGCATTTGTCACATTTCCTTCTACCATTGAGCTGTTGACTGTCATCTCTGGTGTTGTTTTGACTGATTCTTTCAGCTGTTTCTGTTTCTGTTTCTGTTCTTGCTCCACATTCTGTGCATTGATCTTCTGTAGTAGCTGTTCTGACCTCTCTATGCCTTCCAATGCTTTCTGACGAATCTTCTTCATCTCGTTTTCTGCTTCCTCCATTGATTGTTGTTGTTGCTGTTGTTGTTGTTGTTGTTCTTGGTCTTGTTCGTGCTGCTGTTGTTGTTGTTGTTGTTGTTGTTGTTCTTGGTCTTGTTCGTGCTGCGCTTCCATCTCTTCCCACATCTCCTCTATGCTTGACAACTCGTCCAATTCCGATACTGTCTCTACTGTTTCTGGTCTCTTTTGACACTGGTTCTCTGATGCCTGTATTGCTTCCTCTACCTTCTGTAGAGCAGCTTCTGCTTGCTGACGTAGCTGTTCGGCCTGCTCCGAAATTTTGTCTAGTAGAATATCTCTTGCTTCTATCTGACTCTGTGCATACGCCATTGGTGTCATTTCTTGTAGTACTGGACTGTGATGAGTTGGTGTCAGTAGATACTCTACCGCTGACCTCTGAAAAACAACAGTACAATTTAGATATACATATGCATTCATAATCAAAAACATTCCAGACAATTAATATCACTATAATCAAATTATTATTATTATTATTTAATTAACAAACCCTGTCGATCCTGGTTACTGATTCTGGAATTGTGGACTGACTGCATTCCACTTGTGTTGACATCATACCATTCATTGCATGATCTTTGTCCTGGGTAACTTTCATCTGATCTTGCATCTCTGTGTCCTTGGCATTTGGAATATCCATCTGAGAAAAAATAATTAAATAAATAAATGAATAAGTAAATAAAAAGTTTAAAGCTTAAACTATCATCTTGAACTCACCAGTGACATTTTTGGCTGATTCTGTTGATGTGGTGCTGCTAGACAATCGTTCCACTTTCTTTTCTGAGGACACATTTTTGTCATTGTTGTTGTTGTAGTTGTCTGCACTTGTCCAGGTTCTAGTGATGTAGAAGTCTCTTGATGACTCTTTACAATGCTCATAAGCTCTTTTCTCCCCTATATCAGTAATTGCCACAATATAATTCAGTAATGGAATAGTATAATCAACACTAAATCAATTAATTCTAACCAGATATGGCGACACTGAACGGGTCCTTTGAAACCTTTGCATGCTTCCTTGACTGTTTTGATTCATCTGATTCACTATAATTGACATTTCTGGACCTGCGGCGTAAGTGTTGATATGGTGCAGTGCCATATTTTGCTTTAGATTCAATAGTTGATCCAGTGCGACTGTGGTCAGTAGTGATATTGGTATTGATGCTGCTATCTGTGATGATCGGAAATGTGTCTTCACTTGAAATGCTGTAGTTGATGCCAATGTTGGTACTGTTGCCGTCGTCAAATCTGCAGACAAAAATAAATATATGAATGAATTACTCAAATTGGAAAGTATGAAATAATTAAGAACCAACTTTGCTGCCTGTGATGAGTTTCTCTTGTTTGATGTTTCATCCACCACACAAATTTGAAGCTCTTGATCCAAAAATGAAGGCTTCTTAGGTGCTTCTAATTTTCTTTCTGCTTCTTCTTGATTTTTCTTTTGTTGAGCACGAGCACGAGCACGGCCACGACCACAGCCTCCTATACGCTTCTCAGAACAGCTGGAATCCACTTTTACTGTCTCCTCTCTATCTCTAGACACAGTGCTGACCAGCGACTTGACAATTGACGATGGAGTGCAGGATTCACCTGTAAACATATAATATTTATTTGTTTCCAGATATCCCATCCTAAAGAGAATTTCATGTACTCAAAAAAGAAAACAAAATTCATGGACAAACCAGATTTGCAGAATGTAGACTTGAATCCTGATCCGGCTGTGTCACTGTCAATAAGTGAATCAATTGAACAAGTAGTAGCTGTCGAATCACTGACTTTGTTGTGGGCGGTACTGTCGGCTCTTCTAGAGGTGTTGTTGTCAGTGCTGAGGGTGTTCTGCTCTCTACTGGTACAGTCACTGGTGTCTCGTTCACTATATTGTTCTGCCTGGCTAGCCTAAAAAATACAATGACAATTTCTTTATATAACACCAGAAAATAAATAAAAAAGTTCTGAAACATGTAGTAAAGCATACCTTTTTTGAGCTGCCTGCTTCTTTAGCTGTCTTTGTTTTTTGTTTGCCAGTTTGAATAGCTGTAACTGTGCCAAATAGTAAATTCTGTTGCTCGAATGACTCTTTAAACTGTTGAATTATATGCTTAGCATTGATATCTCCCTCAAAATGTAGAAAATCAAAATTTGGTCCCTTTTCTGAACTGTTGTTTGAATTCTGTCGATTTTCCAGGCTGACCAGACATGCAGACAGACAAATAAAAGTGAATAGAGTGGCTGTAGAGCACTTCATGTGATAGCTTTTATTTCTTCTGAAAAAAATAAATGTTTGATATAAAAAGATTGTCATGATAAAACACAGAGTTAAATCTAGGACAATCACTATTTAGTGGACTTGAGTATATTGGACACAGGAAGATAGTAAGAGCATAATACTCATGGTTTCAACATGGACTTCTTACCAGCTTCTAGTGTCTTGTATACAACTCTAAGCCCTTCCAAACTGTAGTAGAGATTGAGTATAATTTAGAAGAATTTTAGTTGAATTATAATAGCCAAACCAAACCGAAGGTATGAAGTGAACCCTGCTAGTAGTACCCTTTTCAATATAAAAAATACTAAACAACCGAACTGAAGGTGTATAGTTAACTCTGCTAGTAACACTCTTTTTCAAAATGCAAAACATCGTAAAATCAAACCGAAGGTGTGAAGTGAATCCTGCTAGTAGTACCCTTTTCAATATATAGATTATTATACAACTGAGCTGAACTGAAGGTGTGTAGCTAACTCTGCTAGTAGTACCATTTTTCAAGATATTTAATACTAAAAAGACCGAACTGAAGGTGTGAGATAAACCCTGCTAGTAACACCCTTGTTTTCAGATTGAAAAAATACTGTAAAATCGAACTGAAGATGTGAAGTGATCCCTGCCAATAGAGTCATTTTCAAGATATGAAATGCAGCAAAGCCAAACTGAAGGTGTGGAGTGTGTGAAATTTTTTGGTGAGGGGGGAGGGGGGTTCAAACCCCATGAGCTGGATGTTTAATTTTTTCGGTGGGGGGGTTCTGACCCCATGAGCCGGAGTTTGAAATTGTTTTCGATGGGTCACAAAGTCCGACTCATCGAAAACAATTTCAAACTCCGACTCATGGAGTCAGAACCCCCCCCCATCGAAAAAAATTAAACGTCCAGCTCATGGGGTTTGAACCCCCCTCCCCCCACCCACACTTAAAAATTGATATGAAATTGTTGAAATAAATAAATAGTGAATAAATACACCCCCCCATATCATACGTCTAAAAAACGTCCAACTGAAGCATAAAAAAATGCTGGAATGTGAATAAATATGGTCCCCTTATTATACATTTAAAAAACGTTCAACTGAAACATAAATAAAATGCTGGAATGTTTGCCGGAAAGCCCGCTAAAATGTCTCAACTAGTCAACACAAGGTGGGGGAAAAAGGTTAAAAATGTCATACCAAAGTGTATCCAAAACAATTTTTTGGCATTCGATCTTTCATATAACGAAAATTAAAAAAACAGCGACAGTCTAATTTCGATTTTCACATTCTATTAAAGTCCTATTTATCGTTAATCTACTATTTACATGCAGGTGGATCAAAATGAAAATCTGGGCTTATACGCTGGCATTTTACCTCGTTTTTGGCTAGTTTTATTGTATAATATTTTGAAATTTGATTTGAGGAAAGTGACCTTGAATTTAAGAAAAAAACTTCGAATGCCAAAAAATTGTTCTGAGAATATCCGGAAAATAACAGTTGACACATTACAACACGTATTTAGTTGTATCATTTCAACGGACATGATACTCTGCCATTACACTAACTTAGGTCTCACGTTGGAAGCGTGCCAATGGTGATAAAGTGTGTGTACAAAAGGTGAAAAAATCATTGTTGTAATTAAGTGAACGTCTAGTGTGAAAACCGATGACTTTTTTCAATTTTTTTATGGAAATCGCACATGTAAAAAAATCATTGGCACGCTTCCAGCGGGGGACCACGCGTGCAGGGTGTAAAGTGACTGGAGTATACTAATGACTTGTCAGATGTCAATCAAGATCAAACAAAAATGAAACTTTAGCATTGAATTAAGTTAAATGTAGATGACAGACAAAAAATGTAAATGTAAAATCAAAATACCCATTACGCAGCCTACCATGCTAGCGCCCTACAGAGCATTTGCTTCTGGTGCCAGTGCCCTGGTGTCAACTCCGTAAATTGAGAAATAAGAGATAAAACAGTAAAAAAACTGAAGTATTCAGTTTTTTTTACTGTTTTATCTCTTATTTCTCAATTTACGGAGTTGACCCCTGGAAATTCCTCTGGCACAATTGACTGCAGCCTACAAGATTTTGACAAAATTCGAGTGGAAAACGTGAAATTTACATGGAACCGCGGAAAGAAGGTGATTTTGCCGGCCAAAGATTGTCATGTTGGAAAACAATTAGCGCCAAGGTGAGAAACGTTTTTGATGTCAAAACTTATGAATTTTCGGCGAATATCATACTTAGCTTGGAAATCCATTTCGAGGAAATATGGTAATATACTTGATTCAATTTACATGCTACATGTGTGCAACTTAACATAGACAAATTATCTTAGCTAGTTATGAAAAAAAAGTGCGCAACAATCAAAAAAATGTCAAAACTTTGACGTCAAGTGCCAAAAAACATCATGGCATTTCTGACACTATTTTGCCATTGCGTTTTTTGTCATTTAGCACCGTGATTGAAACTGTTTTGCTTAGATGGCATTTTAGTATTTGGCACATGTCCAGAAATCTGAAAAAAACAAATAAATTATCTTAAGCAGACAATGATCGAAAAACGTCAAAACTTTGGCGTCAAGTGCCAAAAACATCATGAAGCTATTCTGGACCAGTGCCAAGCACTAAAAATGGCACCTAAGCAAAACAGTGTCAATCATGACGTTAAATGGCAAATAACTTAAACAGACAATGATCGAAAAATGTCAAAACTTTGGCGTCAAGTGCCAAAAACATCATGAAGCTTTTCTGGACTAGTGCCAAACACTAAAATGGCACTTAAGTAAAACAGTTTCAATTACGGTGCTAAATGACAAAAACACAATGGCAAAATAGTGTCAGAAGTGTCATGATGCTTTTTATTTATTTGACATCGGTGTCAAGTGCGAAAACTTGTCTATAAACGTTTTTCAGGCTTGGACCGAACATCGAAATTGAATGTAAAACGACAGAAAACGGCGCAAAATACAAGGCAGAAATTGATGTCTACACTATTGCTAGCACCATTGACACCACACTCACAGCCAAATCTACTTCAAGTGTCGGCACCACTGCCAATCCAAGCACCACAAATCTGAACTTGGACGTTTTTAGAACCCAGCCCGCACCCACAGTGACCATGTCAAAATCAGTGAGTTTGAATTTAAGGTTTTGAGTTTTTTTATTTTTTCTCTTCTGTATACTCGGCGTACGTGATACTCTGCCCTCGCACTGATTTATGTCTCGGTTTGGAAGCGTGCCAATGATTGTCAAATCATGCAATTTCCGTAAAAAGATGAAAAAAAAATTCATCGATGTGAATATATTAATGAATAATAGTATAACAACAATCATTTTTGGCATCTTTTTATGAAACTAGCACACATTAACCATCATTGGCACACTTCCAGCGGGAACCACGCGTGCAAGGTGTAAAGTAATCGGAGTATATTATATTTAAAATACAGGAAGTTGCAAGTGACAAATATGTAAAGTGCCACATACATGAGAGCAATATTGAATCATTACAAAATGCAATTGTGGCATCTGAGAGCAAACTTTTGAAAAAAGGTGAAACACAAAGCATGAATATGCTGAAAGCCTTTGAACAGCTTCTCAAACTACAAAATCTCACATGCCCAAGTATCAATTCAAACAGTGAAAGTGGCACATGCCGAATCAGTGATCTTGATTTCCAAAAAGTGCAAAACATTGTCAGTGAATGTGGTGAAAAATCAATGAAAGAGAGTAGTGCTCAATGGTCAACCATGCTGGAAAGTGCCAAAGCAAACTTCAAAATGCCAAAAATAACATGCCCAACTGTGAATTCATCAGTGATCTTGGAAAGTTTAAAAGGAATGATTGAAATGAAAAATAATCAGTGCTCCACTGTGGATATTGACACTGTGGTATGTACTTACAAATAGTATTTTTTTTATCTATTTTCACACTTTTCTAAATTATTTACATTCAAAACTGCAATGTAGAACAAAGTTTTTGGCTCCTTGGTGAAAAATGCCACAGAAAAAATGGCAAATGGCATCAAAATTGATTTCCAAAAAATGCAAAACATTGCCAGTGAATGTGGTGAAAAATCAATGAAAGAGAACAGTGCTCAATGGTCAGCCATGCTGGAAAGTGCCAAAGCAAACTTTAAAATGCCAAAAATTACATGTCCAACTGTGAACTCATCAGTGATTTTGGAAGGTTTAAAAGGAATGATTGAAATGAAAAATAATCAATGTTCCACTGTGGATTTTGGCACTGTGGTATGTGCTTACAAATGGTATTTTTTTATCTATTTTTACACTTTTCTGAATTATTTACATTCAATACTGCAATGTAGAACAAAGCTTTTGGCCTACTGGTGAAAAATGTCACAGAAAAAATGGCAAATGGCATCAAAATCAATACAACTGAGGGAATGACAAATCTGAGCATGCAAATGGCACTGAACAATAAAAACATGAGAAGTACAATGACAGACTTTCATGTAAATGCAATTTTCACATTTTTCTACTTGAAAAAATAAATTTGATTGTAACACTCAATTACAGATCTCATTAGGAAATGGCATTGTGGATGTGAATCACACAGTTATCTGCATTTATTCTGGCATGATGGGTGGATTTTCACTGTTGAATAATAGTATGGCAAAAATTGAGGTTTGTGGTTTGTACAGCATGGACATGTAAACATGAAAACACTTTCTTTTTTTCACCTCTCAGATGGATAGTGGTGAGCAGAAAGAAATGTGGGAAAAAATGAAGGCAGACAATAAGAAACTCATATCTCAAGTGAATATGCTAATGAATCTGATTAAAAAAAAATCTCTGGCTGGGAATGTTGAGCCTAGCAGTGCACCTACAACTAGCCAAACTTCCAATTTTGCAAGCACAACATCCACCACAAAAAAACCTTTGAATCTGAATGTGCAAAAAAATCAAATGATGAATGATGGGCCTAATTTGTGTAACTTGAATTTACAAAGTTGGACTGCTTCACTACAAACCAAAAATGCTGGTGAAATTGAAAAACTATTGAAGCCATTCACTGCACAATTGAAAGCACTTGAAGATCGGATGGATTTCATGTATATGGTACATATTTGTCACTTGCAAATATTTTCTACAAATTTTTTAGCTCTTACATGTGATATATGTATTCAGATGGAAATGGGCATGCTGTCAACCATTGTGGCATTGGGATGCCTCAGTACAATTGTGTCCGCCATACTGGGAATGATTATATGCAGCAAATGGAGCAAAAAAAGGCGCAATAGTGATACTGACGCAATGATTCTGTGAGTGAAAGCTATCAATACTTTAAATCCAGGAAATCTTAAAATAAGCTGTACTTAAAACTTTTCAGCCAGGAAACAGGGCTCACATCCCTCACTGAACACAGCAATGCCGCATTTAATGAAGAAAGTCGCCCAAAAGTAACGGTAAATTGAACTATTTCCTAAGTAACATTCACCTTTTTCATATATGTTGGACATTGAATCTAAACTTCAAAATTTTGACAATTCATGATTTTTCATAAATTTTTCCATGGGTGAAATGCATTCTAGGAAAATAGTTATGTCAGTTATAGAGTCATTATAACCTACTTTCAGTTAATCAATGACAGTGGCTATGTGCAATTCATACCAGACAAAACGCAGATTGCAAGTCAACTGCGCACAGCGATTCAAAATAGACAAACGGCGATTGCAGAAATTCACAACGAGGATGAACCATGTTCCTCTGGTGGTGGGTCGTTCCATATAAATAGATTGAATAGTTATTGTAGTTCGTTATCGACAGTGCGATATAGCAGTCAAGATTTTTATACTTTTAATAATGCCACAGCACTATTTGATCCCGTGGAACTGGACGAGAGCGAGCACGATTTATATGTGCAGCAAACCGAATGCCGATTGGGCAAGCCAGCGAAACATTAAATACTACTTTTAATTACTTTCTCCAGACATAATTTAGATTTTTACCAAGATTGTAGTATTTTTTGTTTCATGAAAAATCGGCATTTTACAGACATTTTGTGATGAATTAGTCAAAAATAGTTTTCTATTTAGCATGGCCCCCATTTTCTCATTATCTTCAGGTGCCGGTTCCGCAAGTGGAAAAGTTAAGAGTTAAAAGTTACGAGTTGAGTAAAATGATAAATGATAATTTAAGAGTAAAGTTAAAAGTTAAGAGTTGAGTAAAATCCAACTCTTAACTTTTAACTTTACATTTAACTTATCATTTATCATTTTACTCAACTCTTAACTTTTAATTCTTAACTTTTCCACTTGCGGAACCGGCCCCTGAAAATGCCTTTTATTATTCAGCGCTGCTTTTTTATTTTCCCCACGCATATTTACGTCTTGCGCGTATTTATTAAGCAAATCCCAGATACCGTAAACCCTTTAATCTAAGCATTCTTTTCGATACATTTTTGAAATTATTATGTGAACTGTCAGTAATTCAATTGACCACAAATTATGAAGTAAAAAACAAAAAAATGTCGACAAAATATAGGGTTTACGGTATGCAAGAAAATGCTCCATTCCTTTGTAGTATTTATTTTTTGGCTGTATTTTTGGCCGTACGTTTTGGTCGTAATTTTGGCTGTAGTTCCGTATTTTTCGAGTAAATGTAAATACACCTTTTTTTTGCTGCAATATTGGATTTATGTAGTGCCATTCACTTAAGATTCACATTTATCCATTTATCTAAGTTGATATTTTTGGCCGTATTTTTGGTCGTAATTTTTGGCCGTAATTTTGGCTGTAGGTGCATATTTTTCGAGTAAACGTAAATACACTATGCTGCAATATTGGATTTGTTTAACGCCATTCACTTAAGATTCAAATTTATCCATTTTTTGCAATTTAAGTTGCTATTTAGTATGTGATTTTGTGTGTGCAATTAAGACGTGCGCGTTTTATCTTCTGCTGCTGCAATTAAGACAGTCATTTTTTCGTTCGTATTTGCATATAATTTCATCCCCAAATTTATTTTGGTTTAATAAATATTTATTTTTTTACATTTCAATTTTCAACTTATATTCAGATTTATATGATTTTACAGTCAACAAGTAAGTATATTCAAACATATTTAGGTAGATAAAATGCGACAATATCTTATCAGCATTAGACATCTTCACGGCAATTCACAAAGACAATTCACAAAAATAACACAATTAAGGATTTTCACGCCCTCTCGCAACTGTCTATCCCCGCCAGACATCTTTACGGACATTTATAATTATTCAGTGACATTTCATGATCGGATTTTTTGTTAAAGAGATTTTTTGTCGAAAAACAATATGATAATCTTCATAGTATTATCTTTGATAGACAATCTTAATAGTTGATGTCAAAACATTTAGCAGAATACAAGAGCCTAGATACCTATTTAAGAACAATATTTTCACTTGTCACTTCTCACTAACAAAATGACTTCCATGGAAATTCAACTAAGTACAAAAACCAATAAACTATTGGAAGCCATGCCCTCAAAAAGACTAAAATTCACTAATTTCTCACTCAAATATGCAGTCTATAGTTTGGCAACTATTGTGGCATCTGTATGCCCTGAAACTGGCTTTTTGAATCTTGAATACAATGGATTCAAAACTCAAATACAGGTGAACATGATTTGGGACATTTTTTATCTTATAAAGCACCATGTACTCATATGTATAGGCCTATGTCGTTGACTGGTGTGTACTCAAACCTGAAATACATGTACGTGTGCCAGAAGGTTTCATGAGACATCTTTACGTGGCTTTGGATGAAAGACAGGCTGATTGCATGCTTGTAAACATCTTGAAAAAATTCTTTCATGATCAGATCAGTTAGTATTTAGATTATACTTTTTTGATTATCACTCATATTAATATAACTGAAAAAATTCATCCACAGAAATCCACTATATCCCTATTGCCTATTTTCCAAATCACAATGTAGTGAAAATGCCAACTCCTCTGAATGAGATCATAATTCCGATGTTCATGGATTTTTCACTACTCCATCCAGTATGTAGGGCAGATCCTGCCTGTGATAAGGAAAGCACTGTGAACATGGCAAAAAGATGTCACGCATATCGAGAGCATGATCTTCTCACACGTTAATTCATTGAGAACTAATTTTTAATTATTTATATTATGATGTCATATTTGAACATGTACAGGAGCAACACCTGATCACATCACTGGATGGGCAGAAAAAGCATTTCTTGAACTTACCCATTCACAATTGTTTCGTCATAAAAAACAATCTGAAAATTTGGAAACCTTTCTACACTTTTCACTCAAAGAGCACTGTATAATTACTAAAAAAGGAAACATTTTGCACAAATGTATATACTGCAAGGA